>CABFWB010001058.1:34877-108436 GCA_902151455.1 Timema bartmani | reverse complement strand
ATCCGAGCGGCGCTATTTGCCAGATAATAACAGTCTCCGACTCAAATAAACGTTATGGCGGGTGTAATTACGGCAGGGCGCGGCTCTCTGCCTTCACTCGTGACAACTAGGATTATCTTTATGACGAGAGATTTCAAAACTCTGACTCGTCTCACAAATGTAATCTCACTCTAGGTTGATGATATAAACTTATTTGAGTACCACGTCTTACTACCTGTTCAGGTTTACACGCATTTCGATTATATCAATCGGGTATGAAGGGAAAGGTAGAATTTTAAATGAATGTACCCACATTTGCGTGGAGGGAGAGTGGGAAACCATTTAGTAAACGGAACACCCTAGGTAAATTCAGCTGGGATTCGAACCCCAACCTGCTCGTCACCGGAAAGCCAGACTAGATGAGTCTCACATTTATCCTACATTCAAGAGTGGCACAAGCCGGGACTCGAACCAGGGATAAGACTGGTGCTTTCAGCTTACGACAGAACATTTCATACAGACAATTTTTTATGCTCAACTGAAACGCGAATTTATTTATAAGCTGACGTGGAATTATCCGCTTTCGTTTGATGCCTGTTTGATATTTGCGAGTAGTCCCAGGTGGTTTGCTTGGGAGAAAGTGAAGATTCGCTGCCTGACAAGTAAACAGTGGGGGGATTTATACAGTGGAGGAAACTACGGGTATGGCACCGTGCTAGACCGTACTACACCATGCTAGACAGTACTACACCGTGCTAGACAGTACTACACCGTGCTAGACAGTACTACACCGTGCTAGACAGTACTACACCGTGCTAGACAGTACTAAACTGTGCTAGGCAGTACTACGCCGTGCTAGACAGTACTACGCCGTGCTAGACAGTACTACACCGTGCTAGACAGTACTACACCGTGCTAGACCGTGCTACACCTACAAGGGCACACTAACAATGAGTAAATTAGCGTCTTGACCTGCGGCCTCAGAGTCAGTCACACCAACCTTACGACAAGTCGTGTCTATATCTCTCAGGTTAAGAGTCATAGCTGAACCTTTGAACCTGTTTTATTTTCGACCTATGCCAACATGAACCTCATTTAACAAAAGGAAATTGAAATTATTATAAACAAGTTTCGACTGTGATGGTCAAGGTTTCGACTCCTTGGTGGGCGTTGAAGTTATTTATTTGTTTGTTGTCGGTTTCTCTCTGTCCACAGATCTCTCGACAGCACGAGAAATTTGAACCTCTTATTCTTGCTACGACAGTTTATTTTTGTGGTTTTCAAGTGAAATCACGAGCTCGTCTTTATTAATATTCATCGCGTGACCTACAAAATGACTTGATCTTGAACTAAACGTGCAACCCTGAGGCAATTAGGTTTTAAATTTAGAGATGGGCTGAATCCACTATTCCACAAATCTAAATCAGAGTCTCCATTTTGCCTCCGAATGTCGAATTAGAATCTTGGAAAAAACTAGTTAACATAATATAATTGAATAACAGAGAATATAAACAGGGATTAAATGTTATTAATGTTTATTATATGACCTTCATTATAGCATTAAAACATTCCGTTATGTTTTTTTATGAACGCGTCTTACTACCCGTTCCGGTTGTACTCATATAATTTATGATAATTACTATAATGGTGTAGGGATGAGAAAGGAAGCATTTCAGAAGTAATCTACCCGCATTTGCGTTGAAAGAGATTGGAAAAACTATTTAAGAAAAATCACCCTCAGTAGACCCGACCGGGATTTGAACTCCGGTTCCTCGTCATCAGCAGGCCAATACAACACTAGAGTGACGCCTTAGACCATTCGGCCACTGAAGCGGATAGTTAGCCTATTATTTTGACTAAAACCTAGTTATTCATATTCTGAAAATTGAAAAATGACACCTGGACACGGGAATCGAACCCGGGACCTCTGGATTAGTACGCCAATGCTCTACCCACTGAGCTATCTAGCATTGGCGTACTAAGCCAGAGGTCCCGGGTTCGATTCCCGTGTCCAGGTATCATTTTTCAATTTTCAGAATATGATATCTAGATGGAGTAATTTCCCACTAATAAGCATAAATAATAGCTCTGGCTGTTAATTCTTAAAACCTAGTTACCAAAGTTCTCGTGACTTTTTAACAAGTTGGTGTGGGGGATAGAGATCCCGGGTCTACACAAGACACTATCCGGAAGATAAAGGCGACGTTAAAAGTTCACATCATTAACTTAAAGAAATTATGTCATCACTAAATTAATTACTAAGAATGCAACGTTGCATATGTAATCTACTATAACGATGTCTTCCTTGTGAGCGTTCTAGTAACTCTTGGAATTTGTTACATGGACCTACTGAGTGCTGTATACGATAGCTATAGTGGGATTCTGATAGGAAGGACATTTCAGAAAATACAGAAATATTTCTTTGTGGTCAACATTGATAGTATTTTATTATATTATTAGTATTATTTCATAGGTATATTGATATTATCTGTGAAAGTGATAGTTTCAGATCACATCATGACTTAACGTATGAATATATATATATTTTTTGCCACCGCGTCTTAATAAGAGTTCGAGTTACAAACATACGTACTGGTTGATCTAATGTTTTGGGAATGAGGAAGGTTGAATTTAGAGGCCGTGCATCTAAATTTGAAAAGAAGGAGAGTGGAAAACGGTTTAGGAGAAACGAGCCTTAGTATACCCAACCGGGATTCAAACCCCAATCTCCCCATCATCGACAGTTTAGTATATTGCGAACGTGATGCCCTAGAGTAAGAAGTGATTCTCTATGGTAATTTTTTTTATCACCGCGTCTTAATAAGGTTCAGGTTATTACACATCCATAAACATTGTTTTGGTAACTTCTACAACTGTCAACCAAATTCTTTCCTATCTAAATTGGATTTTACCTGTTGCCCTGAAAGTCATTAAATATTGTGAATAGTTAGAGTTATGAACTAGGAGAGTGATTCTCAACTTGTAGTACGCATACCTCCTGGGAGTACGAAAGAGAATTTATCAGCAGTACCTTTACTTTACATCCATTACTATTTACAGCCTGTGGTCAGTTTTTTTTATTCAAGCCATATCTTTTCCACTACCGGCTTGATAGGCCTGTCGTAACTTCATATGCCTTATAATCTAACTTAAGACTAGGACAGGCACAACATCCAGTTCCCGGCCATTAATTTATCAATGTGAAAGTGTAAACCCATATTTCACAAATAATGAATTTTCAGCTATGCCGGGAATCGAACCCGGGATCCTTAGCTCAGCAGGCAGACAGGCTACCGACTAAGCTAAGGTATTAGTAGTACCTACTCGAAAATGATTTACTAATGGCAGCCTTTTAAATAATATTTATATATATTTAATGATCCCAATGCCTAAGCATGGGTCAAAACGGGTCAGCTATGTTGTAAAACACTGTGTCTTAAAGTTAAAGGCCCTTGGGTTCGAACCCGTATCTGAGTTGGAGTTCTTCGAACATTGTTTTAAAATAATTTGTGCTTAAATTATGCGTGCAAAATTAAAGTGAAGGATAAAGTTATATGATTTCTTTGACCTCAACTATTATTTACATTTAATGTAGGTTTTGACGTGCGCACAAGGCTATAAATAAACACGACTTAAAAACTAACTTAATTTAAAGCTAATCTCTCCACATTATATAGTAGTAGTAATTAATACACATTACCTTAATCATGTTTGAAGTGTGTCTACCTATTGAGTAAATATTCTGAGTTTGATTCCCGGTATAGCCAAAAAAAATATTAGTTGGTTCAGAAATTACACGTCAAACAACCTAAATATATTTTATTATTAATAAATAAATAAATAGTATTTATTATATTTATAATACGTACCCTGATCATGGCGCCGTGGATTAGCCGCTACACGGAGAACAGAGACGCGAGGAGGTGGCTGTGTCGACTGGAGCAGGTGAAGGAGGTATGATCCTAATAGCAGCTCACCACAACAATCTGTGCCAACAAAGAGAGGTGCTGGGTGAGAGCTGTGTCTAGCGGGGGGGGGAAGGGAAGTTGTGCGAGAGGAAGGGGGAAGGGGGTTTAAATACCTCCCCTCTATCACTAATACCTGTCAACGTTATCTAGATCCTAGAGGGATCACTGGTTCTACCCCCAGACGGTGATTAAAACAATGGGTCTGTTAGTCAGATACTACAGTCTGATAGGTAAAAAAAAGGGACTAGATCTGCTTTCAAGTATTCATACGTCAAGTCGTGTGATCTGCAGATGTCACCTTTGATAGATATTATCAATATCTATAAAATAACACAAAATATATACTAAAATGTTATCAATGCTCTCTTTAAAAAGATATATGTTTGTAATTTCTAAACTTGACTTACTATCACGATCATGTTTTCTATCTTACGGTATCGTTTAAAACATCTCTGTCTTAAGATGGGGTACTAGTGAGCGTGAGTTTAGGGAAGTATTTTTGAAGTTTTTACAGCATAAACATTTTTGGCCAGAATAAATCAAATATTTCTTCTATTGAAACATATAGTTTAGTTTTCTGCACATGCTAATCTCAATAGTCCTTGAATATCTGTCAAGGGGGTCCTAGAATTTAATGACAACTTTTTCTCTTAATTTAAAAAGTTTGTCACCAAATGCCACCATGCTCATGCCAGATATTCAAAAACTGTTGAGATTAGCACGTGCAGAAAACTAAACTATATGTTTCTATAGAAGAAAAATTTGATTTATTTTGTTCAAAAAATGTTTATGCCATAAAAACTGCAAAATTAGCGCAATAATTCGCGCTCACTAGCACCCAACCTTAAGTACCAGTTTCTTTTTAAAGGTTTATCGACACATCTACCCTTTCTATTACAGGAACTATTCAACTTTTCACATTAAGGTGCTGCCGAAGGGAGTGAAAGTATTTTTACAGTTTTTATATAATTGACATTTTTTAGCCAAAATAAATCAAATATTTCTCCAGTAGCAACATAGAGTTTAGTTTTCTACACATGCTAATATCAACAGATCTCGAATATCTGTCAAGGGTGTCCTGGAATTTGGTCAAAACTTTTTAAATAAAGAGAAAAGGTTTTGACAAAATTCCAGGACACCCTTGAAAGATATTCAAGATCTGTTGATGTTAGCATGTGCAGAAAACTAAACTCTATGTTGCTACTGGAGAAATATTTGATTTATTTTGGCCAAAAAACGGAATACTATAAAAACTGTAAAATTACTCGCGCTCCCTTCTGCCGCACCTTAAGATCTCTGTTTCTATCTAGTTTCCGTCTATTTTGCTTTGGAGAAACTACGTGTGTGCTACGTTTCATAGAAACTCACCAGAGTTCAAATTTATAAGGAGCGAACATAAACATATTCTCATACAAGCATGTTAATCACATCAGCGTTGTCAAATTTTCTGAGCATTTTATAAAATACAAATATATTATTTTGCGATCCATAAGGAAACAATATTTTTCAATTATAATTGTTATTTTGTAACCGTTCGGTTTATACGCTTATGTAATAATTAGGCTAGTGGTTTTAGAAATTAGGAAGGTTATATTTATAGGAAGTGTGAGCGCATTTGCGTGGAGGGAGAGTAGAGAACCATTTTGGGGAAAGCCACCCTGAGTACAACCGACTAAGATTCGAACCTCGGTCTCCCCGTCATCGGCAGTCTAGTCTAACGCGAGAGTAGCACGCTAGACCATGCGGCCACCGTAGCGGGTTTAAAATAAAAAGATTGTTTATTTTATTAATAAATATAAATATTAATTAATAAGTTTGTGCAGGCTTAGGCTGTTTGTAGGTATTGATAATACATTTCATAATTGATAGCTGCAGATCACACGACTTGGCGTATGCATACATTAAAGTAAAATAGTAATTTTCCTAGCTCAGAACAAAAACAAAAAATAGATCTATCTCGATAAAAATTGTTAAATAGAGTTCCAAGGAAGACTCAACATTCTTCTAGAAACCAAATTATTTTTAAAAATAAACTAAGGTAGACTAATATTATTGCTCAGTTATGAAATATTTTACTTAACAACGTGAAAAAATAAATAATTACATTTGTACTAGAATAATCACACGTTACGTGATATTAGCAAGTTCACACATGGAGCTTATATGAACGACCTGATCTTCTTGCTACATAAGAAGTGTTATTAATTAGTTTAATTAATTAAATAGTGTGACAGGGAAGACGGGACTTGAGAGTGTCTCACGGAGTCCAGAAATATTATTTCTTCTTATTCTTTTTCTTGTAATTACTGACAAGGAATTTAAGTTGTCGTTATTCAATGACATTAAAACCCGCTTCGGGGGTCGAGTGGTCTAAAGCAGGGTGGTCCAACGATTTTCATCCCAAGGGACAACCAAATCTGATTAAGGCGATTGGCCCTTTTCATTTGGCGTGGAAACGCAGAGCCTTGGGAAAAAAACCCAGATATCTTAAATAATTTTTATTGTTTTGCAATTCTCTTTTCGGAAACGGTTTGTTCAAGAATAGAAGCATGTTGATTAAGTTATACTTTTTATATACTTAATAAACATTGATACATTATCTTAGAAGGGGTGTTGAAAATATTAACATAAACATTTCACTCGTTCTCGAGAAAACTGAGATCTCCAAACTTATGATTTTTCCGCAAGACCTGTCCGGTAGCTAACGCCATCTACGGTTTCCGTGATACATCTGTTCCTGTTGGCGCGGAAGGATACTTTGGTCGGTTGTGAAGTCACGCTACGCCTTTCACCCTCTCGCCCACCATCCCACAAAATAGGTTTTAGACTTGCACTCGACAGGGCCAAGGGCCTTAACAGATTGCACCGTGGGCCGGAGAGATATTTAGTAATTTCGTCAACTTTTAATAAAGGCCTAAAAAACACTTTAGGCCTAAAAAACACTTGATAAAGAATTATTATTTTCAGTACTTTTATATAAATTGTATTTATTTGGTATAATCTTTCAAATTTACTGCCAAAAATAGGTTTATTAATTTCAAAAAATGTGGTATGAAATATGCACGCGCACACACACACACACACACACTTTCATAAAAAACACTATAAAATTATATCTATACATGTTTTCATTATTCAAACAAATAATGTAAGATAAAATACAATCATAATATTTTTATTACATATTTATATTTTAATCATTAGCTACACAGGATTTCCAGGTTAACGTGAAGGCCGCGTTTGGCCCGTCAGAGGTAAGCCAGGCTAGACGAACCTTGACGTCTTGTCCGTGTGCCCATCAGAGGTAAGCCAGGCTAGACGAACCTTGACCTCTTGTCCGTGTGCCCGTCAGAGGTAAGCCAGGCTAGACGAACCTTGACGTCTTGTCCGTGTGCCCGTCAGAGGTAAGCCAGGCTAGACGGATCTTGACCTCTTGTCCATGTGCCCATCAGAGGTAAGCCAGGCTAGACGAATCTTGACGTCTTGTCCGTGTGCCCATCAGAGGTAAGCTAGGCTAGACGAATCTTGACGTCTTGTCCATGTGCCCGTCAGAGGTAAGCCAGGCTAGACGAATCTTGACGTCTTGTCCGTGTTCCCTACGATGCGGGTTAAATTTTTTTTATTTTATTTTTTTATTTTAGCAACACGTCTTACTACACGTTCGAGTTGTACTCTATTGTGTTAGGGATGAGTAAGTTTGAATTTTAGAGTAGGTAAATATAGCCCCCCATTTGCGTGGAGTGAGAGAGAGGGAAAACTATTTATGAAAGCCCAATCTCAGTACACCCGACCGAGATTCGAACCCCGATCTCCCCGTCATCGGCAGTACAATCTATTGCCAGTGTGACGCGTTAGCCCATTTGGCCACCGAAGCGGGTACTTTTTTTTAAATCAGTAATTGTATAGCAGCAGTAAGTAGTTTTCCCACGACTATTTCCTTCGAGTAACACGTGTTATGATTCACAAGTCGAACTGGTGCTTGTTATGTTGGTATGGATGAGAACGGGAGAAAAGTTCAGTTTTTATAACAAAACTTTTTTTTTTTTGGGCCAAAATAAATCAAATATTGCTTTAGTACAAATATGGATATTAATTTTCTTCCCATGGTGATATCAACAGGTTGTTGAATATCTGTCAAGGTTGTCCTGGAATTTAATAATCTTTTCACTTCATTTAAAAAGTTTCTCATCTAATGCCGCTTTGCTCTTGACAGATATTCAAAAACTGTTGATATCACCACGTGAAGAAAATTAAATTCCATATTTTTACTGGATCAGTATTTTATTTCTTTTGGCCAAAATATTTTTTGCTATTAAAACCTTTCCTACATTAATCAGTGTATACTTAAGCTACGCCCTATAGGTGGGCGGGAGGGAAGAAAAGCTTTTTAAGTTTGTGAAACTAAGATGTCCTAAGCAAACACACGTGTACCAAGTGATGTGACAAGCGACGACTACTATCCGCAAAGGTCAACACCGCCTTTTGACAACTGGAATATCAAGTTATGTGACCGAGTGGCACGGGGGCTTAGACGAGCGGTGAGCACGCCTGACTTTGACCGGGGATAGCTCTGAAAGATACAACTGGAACTTAGAGGAGCGGTGAGCACGCCTGACTTTGACCGGGGCTAGCTCTGAAAGATACAACGGGGGCTTAGAGGAGCGGTGAGCACGCCTGACTTTGACCGGGGATATCTCTGAAAGAAACAACTGGGGCTTAGAGGAGCGGTGAGCACTTCTGACTTTGACCGGGAATAGCTCTGAAAGATACAACTGGGGCTTAGAGGAGCGGTGAGCACGCCTGACTTTGACCGGGGATAGCTCTGAAAGATACAACTGGGGCTTAGAGGAGCGGTGAGCACTTTCTGACTTTGACCGGGGATAGCTCTGAAAGATACAACTGGAGCTTAGAGGAGCGGTGAGCACTTCTGACTTTGACCGAGGATAGCTCTGAAAGGTACAACTGGGGCTTAGAGGAGCGGTGAGCACGTCTGACTTTGACCGGGGATAGCTCTGAAAGATACAACGGGGGCTTAGAGGAGCGTTGAGCACGCCTGACTTTGACCGGGGAAGGGTTTTCTCACCATGAAATTTTCCACTTTTTCTCCACGCTCTTTACCATGGCTGAGCTATTTTGAAATGCTATATTAATTCATATGTTATTCTATATTCATTTTTAGCTATATTATATAATCTATATTTCCAAAATAAACATATATTTTTAAATTTTATTCAACTTTATAACTTCCCCCGAAAATTATTTCAAATAATTTCTGAAGTTAGATTAGAATCTGTTATCTAACAATAATTCAGAAAATAAAAGTCCCACATCGGTGGACACGTGGACTAAAAGTCAGGCTCATATAGTCAGTTTTGTTGGTGATGAAGAGGTCAGGGTTCACTTCACGGCTGGGTGTAAGTGAATGTGGGTACTTTTCCCTCTACATTGTATCTACCTCACTAGCGTAATTAGTAAGAGACGGGGGGTGAAACAACAAGGAAAACAAAAGTCTGCAAGTTTCATTCAAGGAATCGGGGCTTTGAATCCCGGCTGGGTGCGTTTGAGATGTTTTCCAGTCCTCTCTCCCTGTGCATTATGTTAAAATCCATCCTCATAGTCGTTTGAACACAGAACTATAGTCAATGGGTTGCGTGTGTGTGAGCATGAAATACCAGTCAGAGCCGCGACACAACATAAACGGTTGCTTATGTTCCCCCAAACGTTACCGGGAATTATTCTCTCGGCGCGGCGGTTGTAAAATTGACAACAATCATTTCTCCTCGTGCCAAACACACACTCGACGTGATCGTCCGATGATCAAGACATGTTCACGTTCGAAGAATTCTAACGCTTGGATGAGTGGCCTATTATTTCTTTGGCAACACGGCAACGTTAGTTAAATATTTTCGCTGTAGAGTAATTTATTTCGATTACATTAAATATAGTTTTAAAATGACAAATATATATACAGGGATCCATTCTGGTACCTTTAGCTTAACCTGGATTCGATCTCCATCTACAAGTGTCATTTATCAATATTATATATATATTTATATATATATATATATATTATCACCGCGTCCTACTCTGTGTTCAGGCTGTAAGCATATATGATAATTATTCTAATGGGGTAGTGATGGTGACGGAAGCATTTTAGAGATGATCTACCCGCATTCGCGTGGAAGGAGAGTGAGAAAACATTTAGATAAAGCCACCTTCAGTAAACCTTTTCGTGATTCAAATCCATCTCCCCGTACTCAGCAGGCCAGTCTTAACACGAGAGTGACGCGTTAGATCATTCGGCCACTAAAGTGGGTATTTATTTAATTATTTAATTTAATTGGAAGATGTATGGAAATACGGCTGTATACATAAATAAAGATAATTTCTACCCACACGTGACCTTCGTTCACCCTGAAAGTTAGAAAGCTTACCTTGAAGTGTTACACTATGGCGCAGCTTATAAGATAGGGCCATAGTGGAATATATCAAGGTAAGACTGCTAACTTTCAAGGTAGGTAGAGGATGGAGTGTACACTATAATTTAAATTTACGGCTTAATCGATTCTATGCCACTTATTAGATTATTCCTATTTTGATCAAATCCTCTTTTAATCTTCAACTAATCTGCCCCTAATTGTTCCCTTCCTGATCAGAAATACCTGAATCATGATAATATTAACGTTGATACCTGTGTAATGATAATTTTAACGTTGATACCGGGATCATGATAATCTTAACGTTAATACCTGGATCATGATAATTTTAACGTTGATACCTGGATCATGATAATTTTAACGTTGATACCTGTATAATGATAATATTAACGTTCACGTAACGTAAAGGTTTTCATAGTCTTTTTTAAATGGAAGCCATCGCGATGCACTTAAACTTAACGTTGACGTGACGTTCAATAAAAGTCAGAATTTTTCAGGGTAGTTTTCACGGTACGTTACGTGGAGTGTAACGCATGTTCCTGCCAGCCAATCATGTTGCGAGCAACTTCAACACAGCTATTTTTCATTTGTTTGTCTTCGGTACAATCCCGTCGCGGTCAAGCTAGACTATATGAGTCTGACGTGTAGTCCGCGCGACCACCGATGCGAGTACCTGCTCCACGGCTGAACGTCATTTCGCACCCCGGGTAATATTTTAATATCTTTATCACCCATTTCGGTGGTTAGATAGCTTAAGGCATCAGTCTCGCCACAGACGGGGAGATCGGATTTCGAATCCCGGTCGGGTGTACTGAGGGTGGCTTATAATAAATGTGTTTTCCCCGTCCTATTTCAACAAAACTATAGATACACTTCCTCTATATTCAACCTTACTCTTCTCTAGCACATTGGTCTGATTAGTATACATACGCGTGTAAACAAAACGGGTAGTAACACGCGGCGTAGTTAGCTAACGCGCTAGTCGTGTTGAGGACGGGGAGATCGAGGTTAGAATCTCGGTCGGGTGAACTAGGGGTAGTTTTCCCTAAATGGTTTTCCACTCTCACTCCACGCAAATGCGGGTTCACTTCCTCTAACTCAGCCTTCCCAATTCCTAATCCATTAGCGTAATTAGTACTTGAGCGTATAACCCGAACGGTTAGTAAGACGCGGTGCTAAATAAATAAAAAATAAAAAACACACAGCGTCGACGTCGGTGGTCTAGGGGTAAAGTGCTGGCTTCAGGACCCAATGTCCGTGGGTTCAAGCCCAGCTGAGATGGATGAATTTCTTTTGAGCTATAAAAATCTGTAGCCCAACTTCCTTCGGAGAGGAAGTAAATCCGTCGGTCCAATGTCGATTGTGGCGTGTAAAAGAATCCTGGATGGTATGTGAAACTACCTTTACCACGGCAAAATTGGCAGGCTATTTCTCTCTCGCTCATAGAAATTCTCGTGTGCTGATATGATTAGTCGCTTCAGAAAGTTCACGTTAAATATCTCAATTTTTTTTTAAAAAAGACGCGGTGAATTTGGTTACTATTATTTCTTGATTTGCAAACATTTACCACTTTTTATTATGTTTTTGTTTGAGTGACTTATTGTCTGTTTTAAAACTTACAAAGAACTTTATACATTATAGTATTTATGATTTAAAATTGTAAGGAAAGGTGTCCATCCCAAAGTAGTCATCTGGTAACACATCGGAAAGGGTAAATCTTTGTTATTGTTTTGAAATATATTAGTTGCTGTTTGCGAGAGTGAGTCGTCAGAAAGTAGGAAACCACTTCTTGATGCTCGTTCGGCGTAAGGCAGCCGTCTGATTGATCGTCCAATCTCACCAAGATCCCGTCGGGAAGAAGTTTCTCTAACGACATCGTTACTCTGGGGGGTTAATGAATGCCTGCGGGTGTTTGCGAGCGGAGAACATCGAAAGTGCACGGAGAAATGGAGCAAAAGCTCACCCGACAACCGCATGACGTGGCAACCTGACAAACATGGCCTCTAGCTGTCAACACCCATGGCTACTGATATAGAGGTCCCTGGTTCGACCCCTGGCTGTACCTTAAGTTTTTTTTTTTACCCCAGAAAGGCGAGCTATACCTATGGTCATCATGGTTTGGTTAATTAGGCCTAAGCTAGGTTTAAGAATTTCCCTGGCTCCACACCTTCATAATCACTATCATGACGTCACCTAATTGCGGGTATGACGTGTTAACCTCCAAGGTATACCCTGGTCAACGCTCCGTTTCCACAAATGGCGGCCAAATTAGATACATCTCTCACGGACAAAAATATACGTCATAAGCAAAAAAACAAACAAAAATGTTTATATATTAACTACGCTAATATGTTAGGGATGAGGAGGTTTAAATTTAAACTATATGTACCCACATTCACGTGACTGAAGAGTGTAAAACCCTGATCGAGCACTGATATTACCGTCATTGGCAAGCCAATCTGTTGCGAAACTGATGTCTAAGAACATTCGACTAGCGAAGTGGGTTGTTATCAATGTTAACTCCCCTCAGCCCAAAATCTGTTTGTACTTTCTAAATTACCCGCTTCGGTGGCCGCGTGGCCTAACGGCTCTACTCTCGCAGCAGACCAGACTGCTGATGGCAGGGAGATCGAGGTTCGAATCTCGGTCCGGTGTTCTGAGGGAGGTTTTCATCCAAAATAATTATCTACTTTCCCTCCACGCAAATGCGGGTACACTTCCTTTTAAATATAACCTTCCTAATCCCTAAAAAATTAGCATAATTAGTACATAAATGTATAACCCAAACGGGTAAAAAGATGCGGTGCTAACAAAATATATATACCATTTACTTTCTAAAAAGGTATTTCCTACCACAAATATAAAGACCGTTATTATTATTGTTATTATTATTATTATTACTATTATTATTATTATTATTATTATTATTATTATTATTATTATTACCCGTTAGAGTTATACGCACTTACGCTAATGTGTAATGGTAGGGTGATTGTGAAATGAAATGGAGGACATACAGCTTAACTGTGGGATCCGAACCACGGTGGAGGCCTGGCATTCCTCACATTCACAAGTTGTGATTAATACACGTCTTGTAAGAGGTGAAAGAAGGGTTTGGGCAATCAGATAAATCTGTGCCGGGACCGAGGATTGAGCCCCGGACACCCTCAGCACAGAAGTCCGACACCTTAGACCCCTAGACCACCAGGTCACCCTATTAAGGCTCAATAATGTTTTGAGATGTTGTAACAAATGGGAAGTAAAAAGAGATGACTCGTGTGAACGTGTCTTTGGTGACATGTCGTCTGTTTTAGCTCTCGTCGTGTTGATCTGACGATGATATACGACCGGGGCTCGTTTCACTATTCTATTCACTTAGTTTGTCAGGAAATCCTTCATATGGCACACATGCGCCGCGGGGAAAAGTACGCGTAGGCGCGGCTGAAAGAAACACTATACGGGACACACATGCGTGTAGAAAGTTATTGAACAAATAATAAGTGGTGCGTCGGTACAAATAAAATGACCGTTTTGTTTTCTTCGCAAAAAAAAAAAAAGATCACGATGGGTCATTCGATGCGCTCACCTCTTGACGTGCGAAAACGTTTTATTTTTTAAGTTTTACCTTTTACGGCGATAGGTATCTGTAATCATTATGTTTCACGAAGATTTTGTTTTTATTGTCGTTAAGTAGTGAAATGATAGACTCCGTTAAGTTGTTACTATCCTATTCACAGGCACCTTAACGACAAGTAGGACACCTGGAAATAATCGTTCTGATGGCGAACACTGGAATAAAAGATGTGTAGATAGATATATGGGAACAATTCAAAGTTATTCAAATCACTTAATGGTCATTCGACAATTTGTAATTAGTAAGATTTTTTGTGTCTATAAAATTTTGCTAGGAATTTTTTTTTAACAGGGTGGACTTCGGTGGACGCATGGCTTAAGGCGCCACTCTTGTATTAACCAGACTACTGGTGACAGGGCGATGGGTGTATTATTATTATTAAGCACCACGTCTTACTACCCGTTCCGGCTATACGCTTAAGTATTAATTAAGCTAATGGATTAGGAATTGGGAAGGTTGAATTTAGAGGAATTGAACCCGCATTTGCGTGGAGGGAGAGTGGAAAACCATAGTGAAAAACCACCCCCAGTTCACCCGACCGATATTCGAACCTCGATCTCCCCGTCCTCGGCAGTCGAGCTCAACACGACTAGGGCGTTAGCCAACTAAGCCACCGAGGCGGGTGATGGGTGTATTGAGGGTGGTTTTTCCTAAATGGTTTTCTACTCTCCATTCACTCAGATTTGGATACACATCCTCTAAATTCAACCTTACTCATCCCTAACGCATTAGCGTAATCAGTACATGTTTGTACAATCCGGACGGGTAGTAAGATGGGCTGCTGATACAAATTGAGATTTTGTCATTTTCTTGAGATTCAATAGTCTCGGCTGTTGACATCCCTATTCTCTTAAATATTATTGTAGTGATCGTTAATATTGTTTGAAAAACATTTAATGATCGTGAGAATAAATCGCCACTATTTTTTTTTTATTTTCCTTCTACGTACTTAGCCTATTGCTTTACTGAATTTAATTGGAAATGTTTAACCTCTGTCAAGAATTATTTTTATTCTTATATAAAATAATCGCTTTGTTCGTTGGGGGCTGTGAGTTTTCTTTGAAAGTGGATGTAAACTAATGTATTTCCAGCGTTGTTTTGAAATTAATAAATGTGTGGAAAATGTGCCAAATTTACCTAAAATCAAAAAAATATAGCTCTATTTAAGGTATAACCGATGGAGATACGACAAAAAGTAATAGGACCAAACTTGTGTATCTTGCCAAATCCGTGGCTGTTGGTGCAATCCGTTTTTTGATAGGTCTTACCGTTTAGCCACAATACACCTCCAAAGAAAGGTCCGCACCGACTTTAAAGTTGCTCCGCCATTTTGAATTTTTTTTCAGGGGTTAAAAATTAAATTTTTTAACTTTTGGAATTTTCCCGTCGGTTACAGGCTAGAAGCTATGTTTTGCCAAATTTCAAGTTTCTAGCTCATGTGGAAGTGGGTAAACATTAATGTCAGTGAGTGAGTCAGCCGTGTGGCTTTATAGTAGTATTAAGTACAATGTTCCCCTTTCGGGCTATACGCTTATGTACAGTACTAATTATGCCAATGGTTTTAGGGATTAGGAAGACTATAATTAGAGGAGGTGTACCGGAATTTGGGTGGAGGGAGGTTTGAAAACAATTTTGGGGAAAAAAAACCTCAGCACACAACTTAGATTCGAACCTTGATCTCCCCGTCATCAGCAGTCTATTCTGCTGCAAGAGTAGCGCGTTAGACCACGTGGCCTCCGAAGCGGGTAGCATGCATTTTAATGAGCAGATTTTAATATTTTCTTTTTTATGGTAAATTCTTTTTTCTATCCGGTTTAATTGTTGCCGATAATTTTTTGTATTCGCATGTTTGTATCCAGATCAAGTCGGTTTCGTTAGTTTGTTTTAGTTCCATACAATAGCGAGATTTTATAATGTAGTAAAAGTGACCTGACCTAAACATTTTCAGTTATGAACGCACCTACAATATCTTTTAGCTTCTAATATGTACATTTTTAATATATATATTTTAATTTTTTCGTGGGTCCCTTAATTTTACCTCACAGAACCCCAGATTTACGTGGAACCTCATTTGGGAAACGCTGCAGATTATTTTCATTCAGCTCTTTGAAAATAACAATTGAATGTTATGCTCTTTGGTGGACAGAGATGTTCCTCTTTTCTCAATGTTTCTGCAACAATTTATATTATTTTGTTTCACAAATCTTAAAGATTTATTAGTAAATGTCTCTATTTTAAGATAACAGAGAGAGAGAAGGTATTTATAGTGTAGAATTATTGTCTTAGATCGTCTTTCATAGAAACAATGGAGTATAGCTCATGTTCAATCTTAGAAACCAGCCAGGCTGCATTCCTGCTAACTATTCCGTCAAACACAAGTCAAGTGGCGTTGACCGAACGTTCCTGAATGAAATACAAGCTGTGAAGAGTGACTTGATTTCTTCAAGTGGGAAACTTAGCAAATACTTGAACACACCCTCATGTAGTTTTCATTTCTTCAAGTGGGAAACTTAGCAAATACTTGAACACTCCCTCATGTAGTTTTCACTTTTTCTTTTTTTCCTTCAGACGACATAACTTCCTTAAGCTTCTTCGTAATCTTCTCCCTTTCTCTCTCTCTCTCTCTCAGCTTGGTGAAAACCAATCCAAGAACTCACTATTTTTGCATACCTAGACTTTGTTGGTTTAATATGTGTTTGTTTAAAGGTTACGGTAAAATTTAAGGTGCGAGTGTAAGGAAAGCAAGAAAATTTAAGTGTTTTTTTTGTGTGCAGTTTTTATAGCAAAGCATTTTTTGGGCCAAAACCAATAAAATATTTCTCCATTTGAAACATAGAGAGTTTAATTTTCTTCATGTGATGATATCAACAATTGTTGAATATCTGTCATAGCGGCATTAGATGAGAAACTTTTTAAATGAAGAGAAAAAGTTGTCATTAAAATCCAGAACACCCTTGACAGATATTCACAACTGTTGATTATTATTGGGGCAGTTTTTAAGTAAAACAAAGTTTTTTGGGGAAGGGGGTTTCTCTTACGAGGGGGGGGGTCAGACTCCATCTTATATGAGGTTGTTTATTAATGTTTATGGTGAGACAAATTTTAAAAAAATCTGAAATATTGCTTCATTTTCATTCATTGACTAACCCCATTTTAATATACTAATATTCAAGGCCATAGTCAGCCATTAATTTCAGGGGGGGGGGGGATGTCCCCAATCGCGGGAGGCTAGAATATTTTTTTATATAAATGATGAACATTTCTAGAAGCTATATGAATTTTTTTTTTATGGCAACCTAGGCCCCTAACTGCCGGAGGCTAAGAAAAATTCTAAATATTTAACACCTATAAAAGCGCTCTAAAGTGTTGTTTTTTTATGAAAACACAGCCCCCTAATTTGTACTTGTATCTTAATGTTGATATTGCTTGGATCATAAATAAAGCCATATATATTTTGTTTACAAAATTTCGTGGGGATTTGAACCCCCAAGCCCCCCTCCCCACCAGACTACGCCCTTGATAATATTCACTGTTTTATAGAGATAATAATGGAAATATAGACTTTATATTTTGCGCAAAGATAGTAAATTACTATACAAATGACAACTTACTTTTCGTTTTAATAATAATAAAATTAAATAAACGATTAAAATAATCTAATTTACCAAATTGTAAATTGTGAAAAAAATACGTAAGATAGAGGGGTAGAGAGAGACAGAAAATCTTAAAATCCCTTACGTGGGGTGAGGGGGGGGGGTCGAAAATCATGAAAAAAGCCTTACATAATTTAAGAACGGTCCTTAGTGGGGTAGCAATGAGGAAGCTATACTGTATCGCCATATGTGAGACTGATGGCTTATATTTTCCAAAATATAAATACCCGTACCCTTGGATAAGTTGTTAGAGTGGTGGACCACAGGTATAGAAGCCTCAGGTTCAATTCACGGTGATGATCATGTAAATTATTATTATCACCGCGTCTTGTTACCCGTTAGGGTTATACGCACTTACGCTAATGTGTAATGATAGGGTCATTGTGAGATGAAATGGAGGACCTACAGTTTAACGTGGGATCCTGAACCACGGTGGAGGCCTGGCATTCCTCATATTCACAAGTTGTGATTAATACACGTCTTGTCAGAGGTGAAGGAAGGGTTGGAAATCAGATAAATCTGTGCCAGGACCTAGGATTGAACCCTGGACCCCGGCACAGAGGTCCGACACCTTAACCCTAGACCACCAGGTCACCTATCATGTAAATATTTTTTATTTTATTATACTGGGTGATTTTTGCTATCCAATAATCAGTAAATACCAGGTTAAGCTAGTTTGTAAATCGCGTTCTGATATAATTTTTATGTGTATAGAAATTCTACAAAAAAAACACAGCACTAGAAAATTAAGTAAAACAAATTCTTGTACTTGTTATCAGTTTTGTTGAAAAACATTTTCTCAAGTCACATTTTTGTAATTTTTTTCCAAACTCTCTTTAAAAGTATAGTCCGATTTTTATTGTAAAAGCCTTTTAAAAAGTACTAACTATTTTTCTGTCAACATTGATACCATTTTACTATACTATAGGTATTGATAATATCTGACAAAAGTGACAGCAGCAGATCACATGACTTGACGTATGAATGAATACATGCTAGTAGATATATTAATTTGTCTAGCTGTCGGACAAGGAAGGTACTAACTATGAACATCGTAGTGTTGAAAGGCATTCCTGCAACCTTACGCTGAAAAGTGTGAAGATATCTTCTCTATATCGTAACGTTTCTTCACGCCTTTGTTCCGTGTCCCAATAACACCTCATTTACACGTGAATAACATTAACGATCGCACTATTAGACATGAAGCGTGTCACAGATAGGACATATTAAAACAATGGCGAGATGAAAGTTAGTCGTCTTTCCGCATCCGAAATGGTACAATGATTCCAGAGCGTAGCAGTTCGAAAATATGAAAACGTCTCGTTTAGAATGTCTCGAGTTGCCAAACTTATCATTAAAAAATAATGTCGGCGTCGATAAATTTACCTTCATTGTTGGACATGAAAATATATTTGTGACATTAAGATGGGGTGCTAGTGAGCACGAGTTTAGGGAAGTATTTTTTGAAGTTTTTACAGCATAAACATTTTTGGCCAGAATAAATCATATATTTCTTCTATAGAAACATATAGTTTAGTTTTCTGCACGTGCTAATCTCAACAGTCCTTGAATATTTGTCAAGGGGGTCCTAGAATTTAATGACAACTTTTTCTCTTCATTTAAAAAGTTTGTCACCAAATGCTACCATGCTCATGCCAGATATTCAAAAACTGTTGAGATTAGCTCGTGCAGAAAACTAAACTATATGTTTCTATAGAAGAAAAATTTGATTTATTTTGTTCAAAAAATGTTTATGCTATAAAAACTGCAAAATTAGTGCACTAAATTCGCGCTCACTAGCACCCAACCTTAAGATAGGGGTGTAGGGATTGCGAGCTAAGGGCAGTATTTTTTGCAGCTTTTATAGTAAAAAAATTATTTTTGGAAAAATAAATCAAATAGTTCTCTAGTAGAGAAATAATATAGTTTAGTGTTTTTTTCGCATGGTGATATCAACACTTATTGAATATTTGTCAAGATTGTCCTGGAATTTGATAACTTTTTTTTTCATAATTAATTTTTTTTTCTCTCATCAATTGCTAATCCACGCTTGACAAATATTCAACAACTGTTGATATCACCATGTGAAGAAAATTAGACTCTATATTTCTATTGGAGAAATATTTGTTTAAGGTTTTGCCGAAAAAAAAATGTTAGCTATTAAAATTGCAAAAACATTGCTTTTTCTTGCATCTCTTACCATCCCACCTTTACCTGAACATAAAACCCGCTGAAGAAACCAAATTAAAAATGTATTATCTATATAAGAGTACCTTTCATAGATATCAGCGCCCAAATAACTTTTATTCCGTGATACAGATTCTGAAACGACACGTTATTCGTTTGTCATTTAGTTTTCAATTCCCGTAACCCAAATTTAGATATAATTGAATAAGCACCTATCTGCGCCCGTCTATTTAAACTCCGTACTCACTACGTTCATTGAGCAGTTAACACAAACCACGTTATATTTAATAAAATACTGATCATTGAAGCAAAACTTATACGCACTTACTATAATGTGCAATGGTAGGGTGATTGTGAGATGAAATGGAGGACCTACAGTTTAACGTGGGATCCGAACCACGGTGGAGACCTGGCATTCCTCACATTCACAAGTTGTGATTAATACACGTCTTGTCAGAGGTGAAGGAAGGGTTTGACAATCAGATAAATCTGTGCCGGGACCGAGGATTGAAACCCGGACCCCCAGCATAGAAGTCCGACACCTTACCCCTAGACCACTAGGTCACCTTCCCCATAGTAACATCCTCCAAATGACAGCTCCAGACGATTATCCACACCTCAGCCAGGACCCTGGACCAAATCTTTCTGCACCAATATATTACTTACTTAGTCTATGGTCTTAAGAACTCGAAAGCTCACTGCCGCACTTACAAAGTTATGCTACCTATCCCTATCTTGATCTAGTTCTATCCAGTCCACTTCATTACACCCTATTCCTATCTTGTGCTAGCTATAACCAGTCCACTTCATTACACCCTATCTACATCCTGAGCAAGTTATATCCAGTCCACCTGACTAATCTCTATCCCTATCTTAAGCCAGTTATATACAGTCTACCTCATTACACCCTATTCCTATCTTGTACTAGCTATAACCAGTCCACTTCATTACACCCTATCTACATCCTGAGCAAGTTATATCCAGTCCACCTGACTAATCTCTATCCCTATCTTAAGCCAGTTATATACAGTCTACCTCATTACACCCTATTCTTATCTTGTGCTAGCTATATCCAATCCACTTCAATACACCCTATCCCTATCCTGAGCTAGTTATATCCAGTCCACCTGACTACACTCTTCCCTATCTTGAGATAGTTATATACAGTCTAACTCATTACAATCTATCTCTATCCTGAGCTAGTTCTATCCAGTCCACTTCATTACACCCTATCCCTATCCTGAGCTAGTTATATCCAGTCCACCTGACTACACTCTTCCCTATCTTGAGCTAGCTATATACAGTCTAACTCATTACAAACTATCCCTATCCTGAGCTAGTTCTATCCAGTCCACTTCATTACACCCTTTCTCTTTCAGGTCCATTCTAATGCTATCCTACCGTCTATGTAGTCTACCAAATGGTCTTATCCCAAACACCCTGAATAAGGTTAAAAGAATTTCACCCAGTCCTCCATGTTTCTAGAAACACTTTTAGGTTTATCTTTGTTTTATTTATCTGTGCTTACTAATATTATTTTTCTTTTTCAGTCAGTTCAGCCAGGTAAAGCTAAAGTTTTGATCCTATCGTAACATGTAAACTCTCTTTAGGTAGGTAATTCCAAGGCCTTCCCTTATAAACAGAAAATTTCTAGTAAAAATCGATATTTTTTTAGTTATTTTGAATTTTTGTAAATTTTGTTTGAAATCGGGCGTCTGAGGATTTTTTTCTTATGATAAATAAGAATTTTTGATCCTTTTTGTAATAAAACCATTTGAAGGTAGTCTAGATGTAAGAGATTTGTTAAGATTTTGTTCCAGGGATCAAGATGTTATTAAATACATCTATATAGTACACATAAATAAATAAATATATATCTTCTTAATAATTCAACAAGCCGAGGGTTGGTTTGATGAGATATCTATCCATCCCTCGCTTGGGAATAGCTCAGACCTTCAGGTGGTTAGTGCCACCTGCACCATCTGGTAGAAATCCCATGTACTAGCGGAAGTGTAGTGGCTCCCCCGTTTCTTTCCATACAATAGTTTCTATGAGTGAGAGCGAAAGGTCCTACCAATTCTGCCGGGAAAAGTATTTTCCCACACCTTTCAGGGTTATTTCACACTCCACAATCGACATGGAACCGACGGCTTTACTTCCACCTCCGAAGGAAGTTGTGTTACGGATTTTTATCATTCGAAGAAAATCCGTCAACCTCAGCTGGGGTTTGAACCCACGAACATCGGGTCCTGAGGCGAGCACTTTGCCTCAAACCATCGAGGTTGACACACACACACACACACACACACACACACACACACACACACACACACATATATATATATATATATAATATGGGCCTATCTGTCTGTAAAGTTGAGTACTTATTGATGTGTCCTATCACAAGCTTGTAAGTCGTGAACTGACAAAAGCCTGTGAGAGTAAAGTGCACGTTAAAATACATACAGATAATGGTGGAGTTCTTTGGTTTTGTCTTGAAGTCGATTGGCTTTTTATTCTAAAGTGATTTTAGCTGTTCTCTCATGTCCATATCAAAAGGAACTCCCGCCAAACAAGTTCTGAGCCGTTCTTAGGAAATACGTTCTCTCAGGCACGTGGAATAAAGTATCAGTACTTTACTAATATAGAGTGAAATATGGATATTGTTATTTCGATGCCCTATCCCCCCATTCATGCTCTTGTGAAGGTGCTCTGTCTGTCTCGGAACACGTGTGTGCACTCCAGGGAGGGTAAAGTACGTCAGTTCATAAGAAGTGTTGTGACGGGTTTGTTTGGATTGATACGAAGAGGCCATCCGCCATCTTAACAAAGAAAGAAAGAGATGAGTCTTTGAAAGATCGACTGAGTGGTGTTCTTCTTTTTTATATAGTTGTCAGGGTTGGTAGGAGGGAAGAAGAAAGGTTTTTTTTTTTGTAACTGTCACGTGTTTCAATATGACAGGTACTTGGGAGACTTCATTACTGGGCATTGAGACTATATAGGAACAAAACACTGGCAAAGTGCGTCCATGGCTTATTTTATATAGTATACACCCTGTATAACTTCTAGAGCAGTGACCACTTCGGTGGTCAAATGGTCCGATGGTCACTCTCATAATAGACTGGACTGCCAATGGCGAGGAGATTGGTATTTCAAATCCCGGTCGGGTGTATTGAGGATGTGTTTCCCTAAACGTTTTTCCACTCGCCGTTCACGCAAATGTGGGTACACTTCCTATATATGAATCTTTAATCATCCCTAACACATTAGTGTAATTAGTATAAAAGCCATAAAACCCGAACGGGCAACAAGACACAATAATAATAATAATAATAATAATAATAATAATGAGACCCGCTTCAGTGGCCGGGTGGTCTAAGGCATCACTCTTGGGTTAGATTGGTCTGTTGATGATGGGGAGGTTGGGGTTTGAATCCCGATCAGTTCTAATGAGTGTGGTTTTCCTTAAATGGTTTCTCACTCTCCTTCCACGCAAATGCGGGTAGATTACCTCTAAAATATTTCCTTCTTCATCCCTACCCCATTAGAATAATTATTATATATGCGTATAAACCTTAACAGGTAGTAAGATGAGGTGGTAAAAAAATAGATAATCATAGATCAGTGTTTCCCAAACTGTGGTACATGTACCCTCAGGGGTACGTCAATGATTTATAGGGGTTGCACGACGGTCCAAGACGTTTGATTCATCATATTATCGATTTAAATAATAGTAAATTTGATAAACAAACTAATGCAGATTTTTACTCAATGTTATGGACTTTAATCTCCCCTTTTTCTTGTCTTTGTTTAACCTAAAACTAGATCTTTATTAAAATTTGAAACGGACGTTTATAATTTACAAGATATTGGGTAATTGTTTCTTCTTTTTATTGCTTGTGAAGAGATGGAAGGGGATATGGGGTGGATCATGGCCCTCAAAAGGATACCCTACTGTCAAAAGTTTTGGACAAATGGGTCTAGAGACGAGTCTGATTCATCAGTGACTCACACCTCGTGGCTAAGTGGTTAGGGCGCTCGACCACAAGTCTAGGGGGCCCTGGTTTTTATTCCAGGTTATGATCACAAATATACCCACCATACTTTACGGGTTAGTCCTGTTATGATTTTTCTGGATTACATTAGCTTGTAAGTTGTGTGCTTATATAATGCGTATGTTTAGGAAGTGGGTGTTGGGTACCTCAGTAGTAAAAATTCTTTTAAAACTTTAAATATCTAACATTTGAAAAGTTAGGTGTGTGAGTGTGATAGTTTCTCTTCTAGGAGGTCATGATTTTATCTCCTGGCAGAAGTTATTAGTAAAGTTATTTTTTTACAAACAATTATTTGTCAACATTCTTAAAGTGAATTCCGGTGCAATAAAATAATTACATTATAATCCTGTTTCCTTACATTTTAAATTGTATAGCTAGAATCGATAATATTTCTGAAGTACACCCATAAAATAATTATTTTGAAAATAAGTAATAGAAAAAAAAAGCATTGACATGTATTCATGTGATTTAGATCAAACATTTGATTTATATGATTAGATACACCCAAAGTATTGCGATATAATTTTCCTATATTGTGATTTAAAAAAAGAAAATAGTTTTTTTGAGAACATATTTATATTCACATAATATATTATATAACATTTTCTTCATAACGCATCCTAATCCTAATCTAAGTGTATTTAAACTAACATTCGCGTTGGAGTGAGCACAAAACAGTATTGTTTCAAACAGTAAATTGTTAAACTTGACAAAATGTCTTCATATCAATCAGACACGATTTCTACTCCGTTTGTGAAAACTACACAGCTTTAAAAGAGGACCACTCCTTTTCCTGGTAGTTAATATTTTTTAGCTCATCTTGTGTACACTCTGTTACAAACATACATGCTGTGTGAACACTCCTTCTTACATTCACGTGCTACACTATGGCCGTATCTTATAAGCTGCGCCATAGTGGAATAATGCAAGGTAAGCTTACTTATCTTTCAGGGTAAGCGAAGAATACATTCTCTAGTTTGACCATATTATTTTAATTAAACAAAATTGTGTACAGTTTGGTTAAAATGCTATTAAAAATAAGTTTCAATTTATTTTGACCGCAAATTATACGCTTCTACTTAAATTAACTTATCTTATTTAAGTTATATATAATTTTAAACATGAAAGGATTACTTTTAATAATACTGTTTGGAGCTTTACCCAAACAAGTTTTTTTTTTTACAAATTAAAGCTTATGAGTTTAAGCAAACTGATTTTTTTAAAAGTAAAAGCATTTACTTCGACGATTATCAAATCAAAGTTCACAAATTTTCAAAAATATATATAAAATTTATGTTTGTCGGTTAATATGTGGTTGCTATTAAAAGAGGGCCACTGATGTTTTTAAAAAAAAGTTTTTTGATGTGTTTAGTAAGAAAAGACCTTTGCTGTAGATTTGAACAAAAATCACAAAACTTTTGAACTTACGCCAGCCTTTACTACAAACTTTGTGATTTGGACAATCAACAAAGTTGATTTTGGTGATCTTTCACCCAGGGACAGCTTTAACTACTAGTTTTAACTAGTATCTTCATACCGTAACCTTACCTTTATCTAACCTTACCTATCAAAGATAGATATTTATATTTGGTCAAAGATTATTAGACTAAAAGCTATTGGGGCTGTTATAATAATATTTCAAAAAGATTGTAAAATTGTGTACTATAGGTTATGAGTTATGATTAGGAACAGGATTTTACCTTTTCTTTACCTTGATCGTAAAACAGGCAGTTGAGATGTATATGCATTTCATGTTATTACGAGTACAATATGTTAATTTATAGTGCCTATAATTGACTATTCTTTTGATTTTTGCCTATTTTATGAATAAGAGCCCTAACGCGCCTATTTCGACTTTGGCCTCTCTCTCTCTCTCTCTTTCATACTGTATAGATTTTCTGCTGAAAGAGAGAGTCTAGTTTCTCACAAATTGTAAGCTTCGGCATAGGCATACTTGTTTGAGTAGGTTTGAAAACCGACATTTGTTGAATAGTTTCTAATAAGTGTAAATCATGTAGAGGACAATGTGAGCAGTGGCAGACATCTTGGGAGGACAATGTGAGCAGTGGCAGACATCTTGGGAGGACAATGTGAGCAGTGGCAGCCATCTTGGGAGGACAATGTGAGCAGTGGCAGACATCTTGGGAGGACAATGTGAGCAGTGGCAGACATCTTGGGAGGACAATGTGAGCAGTGGCAGACATCTTGGGAGGACAATGTGAGCAGTGGCAGACATCTTGGGAGGACAATGTGAGCAGTGGCAGACATCTTGGGAGGACAATGTGAGCAGTGGCAGACATCTTGGGAGGACAATGTGAGCAGTGGCAGACATCTTGGGAGGACAATGTGAGCAGTGGCAGACATCTTGGGAGGACAATGTGAGCAGTGGCAGACATCTTGGGAGGACAATGTGAGCAGTGGCAGACATCTTGGGAGGACAATGTGAGCAGTGGCAGACATCTTGGGAGGACAATGTGAGCAGTGGCAGACATCTTGGGAGGACAATGTGAGCAGTGGCAGACATCTTGGGAGGACAATGTGAGCAGTGGCAGACATCTTGGGAGGACAATGTGAGCAGTGGCAGACATCTTGGGAGGACAATGTGAGCAGTGGCAGACATCTTGGGAGGACAATGTGAGCAGTGGCAGACATCTTGGGAGGACAATGTGAGCAGTGGCAGACATCTTGGGAGGACAATGTGAGCAGTGGCAGACATCTTGGGAGGACAATGTGAGCAGTGGCAGACATCTTGGGAGGACAATGTGAGCAGTGGCAGACATCTTGGGAGGACAATGTGAGCAGTGGCAGACATCTTGGGAGGACAATGTGAGCAGTGGCAGACATCTTGGGAGGACAATGTGAGCAGTGGCAGACATCTTAGGAGGACAATGTGAGCAGTGGCAGACATCTTAGGAGGACAATGTGAGCAGTGGCAGACATCTTGGGGGGACAATGTGAGCAGTGGCAGACATCTTGGGAGGACAATGTGAGTAGTGGCAGACATCTTGGGAGGAAATTGCTTGCCGTTTCAGGAGAAAAGTTCAACTTCTTCAGATACGCCAATTAAGAAATTTTGTCTCTTGACATCGTGTGAAAAAGAACTTGACTTTTCAAAATATATATACAAAAAAAAAATTATCTAAAAAAATAGCCCATTTCACCATTGAAACTCTAGAATATTATCTAGTGATTAATAGCATGTGACTTTCCTCAGTGGTCGAATGGTCTAACGCGCTACTCTCACAGTAGACTGGACTGTCGATAAAGGGTAAATCCTAATTCGGTTCTCTGTCCGGTGTACTTAATGTGTTTTTTTACTAAATGGTTTTTCACTCTCCCTACAGGCAAGTGCAGATAAACTTCCTAAAAACTCCACCTTCCTAACCCCTAACATATGAGCATAATTAGTACAACATGTGCGTATATCCCAAATTGTTCATGCCTATTTGCCCGACTATTTTAAATATTTTATGTGCCTAAGAATCCGCTGCCTAGTTATGACTTGGTTATGATAAATTGGTTTATTCATAATAAAAACTACACGAGACAAATATTGCAAACATTTATTACTAAATAAAATATCACTAACATTCAACTAATGATATGTCAACATTTTATCAACATAATTATAATCGATTAATATATATATTTTTAGTCTAACTATTAGCAATAAAATAATTATTTTATAATAGTGTCTATGATAGACTTAACATATGTTGCAACAAGCTTTACTATACATCTCTATATAAACGTAATCTCTGATAGTTACAGTTTACTCATCTAACAGGTGCCTTTTACATAATTATATAAGTACAGTACATATAATTCTTAGTATCTATTTCAACAACTATGTTAAAATTCATATCACTAAATCTAAAAAAAAAGAGTATAACTTAAAAAACATATTTAAAAATAAATATATTGAGTGATGCATTTATTTACCCATTTTATTAGTTAGTTTCACTTGATTTCCCAATGTTTGACCACACCTCAGAAAATATGTATTCAACTCTGAAAATATATAAGATAATTTGTTCATTAAATTGACCCCTACTTATTTCACAATGATGAGATATGATTATGTTTGATATTAATAACTACTTATAGTCCATGCACGTTAAGTTCAACATTGGACAGATAAGTAAATGAGTAAATCAGTCACATAAATTGATACTCAACAATCGTTGTTGACAGAGATATGCCATATTTTACCTTTCATTTGATGAAACACATATTGAGGTGCCATTTACGTCAATAATTAAATATTAAGTATAATTCTTAAAGGTTTAACTGGCCGCGATTACACTTTAATGGAAAAATTAGGTCGATTTAAAAGAAAATGTCCAAATTCTAAATCGATAACTAAGTTAATGGTTTATTTAGATAATCAAATCAATATTTCTTACAGATTTTGATCTGTACCACGATTTATTTGTCAGCGTTTAAAAGATAATCCCAGACACAAGAATCGAAGCCTTGACCTTTGTATTTTCTTTCCGAGTGAGCGAGCTGTGAACAATTTGAAAGTGTCACCGTAAACTTCTAGCAGTGAAGGAAATGGTTATTCCGTGTTCGGTGGCTCAGTCAACACACACCTTAGAAACGATGCGATATGGGTAACAAGCCGCCTTGATCTCGCACGTCTCAAGGGGCGTTGCCCAAGTGTCGCACATGCGCAGTCCAGAGCTTCAACAACGATTTTTGTATCCAGTCGCGTCCGCGGAAACGCTTAACCATATGCGTTCCATTTTTAGAGTGATAGTCTAATTAAGAACGTTTCTGTCCTCATAAATTTATCAGAAAAGTTTATTATGAAGAGGAGGAGGTGGAATGGAAGAGACCGTAGTTTTTTTTAACAAAAACTATTTTTTGGCCCAAACTAACATAATATGTTTTCATTACGTTTAGTTTAATTTTCTACACAAGGAGGATGCTGGTCCCTCTGACAGGTGCAAACCTAACTGGGAGATGAAGAAAAAGACGTAATCTCAAAATTTCTTGAAAAAATGTGTCATGAAAATGAAAAAATACACTTTTTAAATGAAGAGAAAATGTCCTGGTCGAATTCCGTTATGTCCTTGACAGATATTAAAGAATTGATTGGACTACCATGTGTAAAAAATTAAACTAGATTTATCTACTGATGCAATAATTCAACGGTTTCACCCACAAAGATTTTTTTGTTTTATAAACTTTAGAAATATGGCCCTCAACTTGCGTCCCTTTTTCACCTCTCCTTAAAGTTGAGTTTATTTAAAGCTCCTGACTGTATTAACCTCGTAAATCCACCCAATACATTTTTATAAACCAGCTTTTTTTTTTCTCTCTCTCGTATGTGTCGTTCTACAGAGACGATGTTAAATTTAATACCGGTACTATTTTTTTCTTCTTTTAAATCGAGATAATTGTAACCACATAATGACTAAAGATGAGCACACAATAATTGCCGGCTGAAAAGTGGCTTAAACGTTTCACAAAACCACCGTAGCCGCGCTTACACACGCGATGTAAGGATTTATTGGCTTTTTTTAGAGAGAGATAATAATTACAATAGTACTTTATGAGCTTTTTTATGTGCCGGTCAACTAGTTTAGTAATATTTAAACGTAGTTTGGTCAACAAATTCTCACATTATTAATGCATTGTCATTGTTTATTAAGTTGTCATTTAAATACTAGTGTTAACACCGGTTAATCCTTTAGTTAAATATATACATGTTTGGGATTAGAAAGTAAATATTCTAGTAAAATGCTATAAACTGTAACTTTTTTTTAAAAAAAAGTTGAAGGATTTAAAATAAACACAACTAAACCATACTTAGGTCCAATCCCCTGCTTTACGAATCCTACCTATGATTACCGAATCTAGAATTCGATTTTAAAAAAGAGCAAATAAAAATATTAACTAAATGTTAATATTTATTTTGCTATATGCCTGGTGCATTCAGTATAAAATTCAGTTAAGTGTTAAATTAATGGTCTAAGAGTCTGGTTTTTAAGTTTGTCCCAAAATAATGTTGAGGTCTACGCACCCAATAATCAGTATTATTACAGCTCTTAACAAAATTCCTATTCAAAATTTTGAATTGGCCAGTTTCGAATTTCCTTTAGGATTCTAAGTATTTGAGGAATCTTAGATTCGAAAGTTCTATCTCTAATTAAAACCACCTATATAATGTGAATTTGATTGTTTTCTGAATCAGGAAATTGCAAAAAAATGCTATGCTTATACTACACATTCTTTGTTTTCTTCAAGTAATTTGTGGACAAAGAATTCAATGCAGGTTTTCAAAAAATAACTTTTGAACATATAGATGTATCTTGGCCAAATTTGGGATTCCACTGAACGTCTCCATATTTGGTTTCTAATCTTCCTCTGACTGCTAATTTTGGGACCAGAGGTGTCCCAAGTTCCATCGAAGAAAATTATGTTTTGCGTTAGGTCATAATTATCAAATCTAACATTGTCAAAGTAGAGAGGCTATAAAAATAGATTGATATAATGGACCTTATATAGTTTGAAATATAGAAAAAAATAAGTTTATAAAGTTTTCAAAAAACGTTTGTAAAAATCGCTTCCACCCGGGTTTAACGAAACTCGATCTACGTTACTATAATAAATTAGTTTATCGTTAGTATATTATAGCGACTTGTTTGGCGACCGATATTAAGGTTGGATGGAAGGAAAAGCGAGAAAAGTTTAGTGTTTTATCAGTTTTCATAGACAAAAGTTTTTTTCAGCAAAATAAATTAAATATTATTCCAGTAGAAATATGAGTTCAATTTCTTCACCTGGTGATATTAACAGTTATTGAATATTTGTCATGAGTATATTAGCATTTGATGAGAAACTTTTAATATTAGGAGAAAAAGTTCTCATTAAATTCCAGGACACCCTTGACAGATACTCAACAGTTGTTGATATCACCATGTGTAGAAAATTAAACTTTATGTTGCTACTGGAGCGATATTTTATTTAACTTGCCGATTTATTTTACCATAAAAACTGCAGAAATACTTTAACTTAACTTGAAATTCCTACCATCCCAACTTAACCAAGAATGTCTGTCCACAATTTTATAAATTTGAAAACAAAATAAAATATATTTATTATAATTTAACTAAACGTGGTATACCCATGGGTATATTTATTTCCTTAGAACAAAATTAATTTACAATACCTCCGTTTCTTAAAACTACACAGATATGATACCAAAGTGTCAAAATTTAGAGATGAAAAATAAAGAATATATATTGGAGAAGTCAGGGTTTGATTCCTAGTCGAATGACATAACAAATAGACAACAGCAAATTTCTCTTTTCAGTAAACCCTGCCTTTACGATATGATATTGCCTGTTTGTGTCTTTTATCAAATTTTTTATATGCCTTCATCTTCTTCTACTGTAAGTGGATCCACACAGTTCTGAATTAGGTCAGCCGCATGCTACGATCCAACAATGGGACAAGACTAATGCAACAAAACTCTTTTAGAAACAATAAGAAGGATTATTCTTATGTTACAAGGACCAAAGCACAGTAAAGTTCCATTAATTATTCAAATCCGAAGGTTACATCAAAAAGAAAAGGTTTTGTTTCGTAATGATTAAATCTTCAACAGAATCATTCATCATGATACGTACTTTGATAAGAAACAATAAGCTACCGTAGGTAAGTACTTCTTTAGGTTAAGATGACTAAGATCTTGAGTGAGCTCTGTGTAAATTGAGATATTGAAGGGTTAGCACTCAGCTATGTAAGAACACGCATGTACTGTACGTGTTGAGGTTTATACATGTGTTTGGGTTAACTTTCACTTTACAATATCTTCGTGCTCATCTTCCACACACTAGGTCTCCGGGTATAGTCCTTTACAATACATACTAGGTCTCCGGGTATAGTCCCTTACAATACACACTAAGTCTCCGCGTATAGTCCTTTACAATACATACTAGGTCTCCGGGTATAGTCACTTACAATACATACTAAGTCTCCGGGTATAGTCCTTTACAATACATACTAGGTCTCCGGGAATAGTCCCTTACAATACACACTAAGTCTCCAGGTATAGTCCCTTACAATACATACTAAGTATCCGGGTATAGTCACTTACAATACACATTAATCTCCAGGTATAGTCCCTTACAGAATTAAAAAACACATTATTATAAGGTGTGCTATTTACCATAAAAATTACACTTTCACTGTATCTATATTTTAGTCCATTCTATTAATAACTACAGTATTTAACGTACCCGGCTATGCACGGGAAAAAATGTTTTAACTTTAATTACTGTACGTGGAAGGGAACTTTAAAATTTTAAATTCCGGCTTTGAGGTGTACGTGTTCGTGTGACAGATATCGCGCAGTTTATCATACAAATACACTTTACATTTTGTTAATAAAGATGTAAAGAGAAATTATACAGTACAGCACAACATACGGTATTATTGTAAGCTTTTTATAATATTTTAGATGAACTTTATAGCTAATAAATCATATAATACATATTTCCAGAACGCCAAATGTTAGTGACTTTCAATCAATGTTTATGGTGGGAAGTGGGCTTCTTTTTTTAAAAAGAATCAGGGTGTACCACCACAACCCGCTTAACCGAGTGACCCACAATGCACGGCGCGGAGGTTAAGACACACCTTGAGATTTCTCTTATAACTATGGACATCCTTTAGAATGAGAGGTCCGTGACCCGTGAGCCCTTGACACTTGCTTGATCTGGTCCGGGGCAGAAACACTTTGCGAGTGCAATCGAGACACGATCTCCACGGACATTCATTCATAATATTGCCGCGTCATTAACGACGTAGGGGTCCAAACAAAACTACCAATAACAGCAGGTATCGGTATCAAAATAATAAGCTGAAAATTTTATAACAATATCATGATTTTATGTGGGTTTTTTTATATAAAAAAAATATTTTCTAACACCGATTTCTTCTTCAGGTTACCCGCATATGTATTAACTATGATAAAGCGTTAAGGATAAGAAAGGTTGAATTTAAAGGAAGTATATCCGTAAGCGTGGAGAGAGAGTGGAAAACCCACAATCAGTACACCCGACCGAGATTCGAGCCTATATCTCCCCGTCATTGGCAGTCTGGTGTACTGTGAGGTTAGCGTGCTAGACCACGCGGCCACCGAAGCGGATACGAAAATGTCGATGTTTTTTTCTTTTAAATCATTGGCATTTTTGAACTTGTCAAATGTCAATAAATCAAACTATCACATTGTAATATAATTTTTTCCTATTCCGTAAATTAAATCCCTAAAAACTAATATTTTTTCCACAAGATTATAAATCTAGAGCCTTGTTATGTATCCAATTCAATTCTTAGATAAATAAAATATACTTTTAAACAGCCTACCAATTCGTGGGTTAAAAAACCTAACAATAATTTAAATTATCAACACATATTTATTTATATAAATATTTATATATTCACCGATACAATTAGTATTCATATGAGTAAAAATTGATCGAGTAAAAAAGTACTGGTATCGAAAGTAAAGTTTCGATCATTTTTCCAAAACCATATTATCGACGCGTGTATCATGGCAATGTGGATATAATTTTTATTAGAAACAAGATAATTGATACTAATATTCGATTTTGAAAATCGTAAAGAACGTCTATTTTATGAGACTAATATTTTTGAGCGCTGTAAGTAAATATCTCCACTTTTAACTTTTATTGAACTGATGAGATTTGTAACGGTTTGAGAATTATTATTTTTAAGAGTTATTCCCACTTGGTTAACTAATTATAAATATTTAAAATAGACCTAAGCTTTCTATAGTATAGAGAACAATATTTACACATCTCATTACAATAAAATGTATCAAAATGTTAACATGTATTATTACTATTATGATTGTAATTAGCTACTTAATGAACTATTTAATTTACAATTATTATTTACATTGATTTATCGATTCTAAACTAAGCATTTAAATTGATTTAGGTGTAGTGAACCTATTAAAATAGTATTTAATTTTTTTATTGCATTTGATTATTCTTTTTACTCAATTGATAACGCTGATCGTGAATATATGACTAATCTTGAAATTTAAATACTTTAATGGGATATAGATTCTTTATCATAAAATATATTACTCGTTTCTACCACTCTATATGTTCATACATTAATACAGTGTTTCCTAAACAGTGGGGCGCGTACCTATAGAGGTTTAACTGACTGTGACGTCATGGCAAGTAGAGCTGGGATTCCCCGTGTTAGTATATTTACGTTTTATTCGAAGAGTCTTAAAGATATAACATTGAAACAAAAAACATAAATTCTTAATTAATTCAAAAAAATAGTCTTACATTGTCAAAACAATAAAAACATTATTGAGCTTGAAGTTTTTTTTGTAAACTTAATTTATTTTAAAATCGTCTTTGACTCAGGCTGTTTGGTCTTCTCACGAGAATGGCGAATATGAATCTTCCTTCCAGGATACAGATTAAAAATGTCCTTGAAATTATGTATCTATTTAGAATAGGAAAGAAGAAAAAATATAATTTTAAAATGCAAGTCCTTGCTGTCCAAGCGCAAATAGTAGAGTGGGTGTGTATACTTGTCAGAGGAAGAGTGTAAATGTTATCAGCAAGTAAACAAGAAGTCACGCAGGGGGAAATACTTAATTTCTTCCCTCTCTTAATACGTAGTGTGATAGTTCTTGGAGTGATTAGGTGTGTCCAATTAAGATGCAACCCGCTTTGCAAAATGTTTTAATTCATCAAAATATGCAACTTCGTTAATAATACATTTTTTTAGTAATGGTCAGCCTGACAAACAAATTAATGCATACTATGACGTAATGTCCGGGACAAGTCCTTCTTTTCCGCAGTCGCGGCTTTTTTATTTATCTTACTACTAAGGCGGCCGTTTATACTTTACAAGATGGCGGGTAGTGATTTCCTTTTTTATATAAATAACTTAAAGGGGTACGTTGGAAGGGGGAACACTGTATTAAAGTATTACATATTTAGGAATATGTATTGTATGTGTTTACCAACGCGAAGCTTCGAAATTTTGAATCCTAATCTGAATCTTTAAAGGATTCGAATTCAATTCGAGATTCCAGATCTTAATATTTGAAATATTGGTATCGGATTCGATGAAATTTAATTTGAATTTTGAATTTCAAAGTCAAATATATGAACAATTAAACTTATTAAATAAACTTGCAAACTTGGTAATATTTAAAATCTAGTCATTATTTGGACACGGTCTATTTATATTAATATTATATTGGACTTAATTAAAATAAATATAACTTATATTAATATTCGATTGGGATTTGATAGCACATATTAATGATAAAATGTTCGATTTGGGTTCGATTCAAAAAATTCTCATCATAAAATGTTCGATTTGGATTAGATTCAAGGAATTCTCATCCTAGAATGTTAGATTTGGATTTGATTCAAATAATTCTTGTCACAAAATGTTCGATTTGGATTAAATTCGAAACATTCTCATTACTAAAATATGTTCGATTTGAATTCGATTCAAACCATTTTCATTTAAAAAATATTCTATTCGAGCTAATAATCAAATATTCGAATTAGATTAGAAATTGAAAATCTTGGATTCGCACAAACTTAATGTTGTTCTAGCTGTTCCGTCTTCCCTTTGGTATTGGGATGAATAAAATGACTCATCAAATGTATCTGATTGGAGACAAACAGAGGACGTTAGGACCTCCGTGGTTCGTTGATTTATTCAAGTGATGTTTCAGATATAGCGCTAGGATTCACGCAGCGGGAATCACAAGCTTACAAATGAACCCAACCAACGATTCATCCGTGACATTTCCAGAAACAATAATTGATTGCCTTGTCATTGAACAATCCGTAAGGGTTAATAGGCCATTACATTGATAGTATCCATCAAAATATTGTGTGCTTGGGATATGTTAGATTTTGTTTATTATTATCATTATCATTGTTATTAGAAAATATTAACACAGATAGCAGAAAGTGTGCAAGTGAGAGGAGAAAAATTGAAAGACAGAGGGAGATGGAGGCACAGACTGGAAACAGTTGATGATGAGATTATTTTGAGCACCGCGTCTTACTAGGCGTAGGCCTACATGTTAGGTTTATACGCATACGTACTAATTAAACATTGTCTATTGGACGAGTAAGGTTGGATTTAGAGGAAATGTACCCGCATTTGCGTAGAGGAAGAATATAAAAACTTATAGGGAAAAACATACTCGGTACACCCAACCGGGATTCGAATTTTGATCTCCCCATCATCGGCAGTCTAGTCTATTGCGAGAGTGACGACTTAGATCACGTGGTCACTGAAGCAGTTTCGTTTATTATTATTATTGATAAGTTTGTCTGAAGGCTACTAACGACTCTATCTAATGAGGTGAGGATGAGGCTACTGAGCAAAAATAAACGCACCAGCATTCTTCTAAATATAGAAATAGAAATTAAGAGTGTTTAGGAAGAATTAAATCCACCCAACCGGGAATCGAGACTCGATATCGCTAGTCGGAGTCACTCATACTAGTGATAAGATAATTCTGACAATAAGTGTATTTTTGTTATCCCGTTTATTTTGATAACACAGATTTTTCCAATTAAAAATGTGTAAAAAAAACTGCACCCATAGCGGCATAACGATTTTTTATTTCGTGAGTGATAAAATTAAGGAAATGCCTACTCATTATGATTATTGATTAAATATTATAATAATATAAGTTTCAACTTTTTCTACAACGTTGCCTATAATGTGATGTATGATTTATTCCTGACGTGCAACTCTAGTTATTAAAAGTAGTTTTTGATTACTATAATAATTAATTATCCTAATCGTAGCTGATAAAGTTGAGAAGCTAAATAAATATTTATGCTACCCCGGGGAGTCGAACAGAAATGTTCCGGCTCTCCAATGAAAGTTTATGTTCTTTTCTGTTTTTAATTAGGTTCATGTTCTTTTAAATACATCATAGCTTGTCCAAAAAAATCCCCAGAAAAGGGGGGGAAAAAATTGAATGTTTCAAAATAAAGTATTTTTTTTTTTAGAATTACGTCTTACTACCCTTTTGGGTTACACGTTTATGTACTAATTACAACCATTTGGTAAAAACCATCCTCAGTACACCCGACCGAGATTTGAACCTTGATCTCTCCATCAACGGCAGTCTAGTCTACTGTGAGATTAGCGCGTTAGATCACACGGCCACCGAAGCGGGTACAATTAACTTAAAGAAAGAAGAAGATAAAATGCAGAAAAAAACTCATTTAGAAACTTTAAGAATCTTTATGAACCTAGATATATGCTCTATCGATTCCAGTTACGGTACTTGAGGGTTCTTGTTCAGGTTCTTTAAAAAAAGTTATTATTTCGGTTATCTGTTCCGGTTCGACTCCCTGTGATACCCGAGTACGAATCCAAGTCGTGTCGTTGAATTTCAAGTAAACGTTAACAGATTAAACGTGTCCCTAAAACACGATGTCTTTGATCACCCGGGGTTTCACCAAATTAATCATGATGACGTCAGACGTGTCTTTCCGTGATTGTACCACGCGTGTCAGCTTCTAGAACTCTACAAGATACCAAATGTCGGCTGATCCTTTTAAAACTATCATCCTCTGATTCAGAAGTTGGGCCGCCTCCCCCCCGCACTTTAAACAAGGCGGATCTTCCGTCAGGAAATGAGGCGTCCACGTCAGGCAAGTGTCGTGTCGTGTCGTGCGGGTGTTTCTCAGGTTAATCAGAGCTTGTTACAACTGTACCTGTGATTGGTTCTCGACAACTCTCTCTTTAGTTGACCAATCATACGATAATATGTTCTGCTTTTCTTACAGTCAAACATGGTGGTCCTAGGGTAAAGTTCTGGCGTTTGAAACCTAATGTTCATGAGTTCAAACCCAGCTGGGATTAAAGGATTTTACTTTAGCGATAAAAATCCGTAGCACAGCTTCCTTCGGAGGGGAATTAAAAGTTGTTGGTTCCATGTCGATTGTGGCGTGTGAAAGAACCCTGGAGAGTTTGAGTTTCCTGGTAAAATTGGTAGGCCCTTTCTCTCTCGCTCACAGAAATTCTTGTATGCTGATTATAATCAGTCGGTTCAGAAAATGCGCATTAAATATCTTAAATAAGTGAAAAAAGAAAAATTACTCTACTTAAAACACATGAGAATGCATTTCTATTAATACCTGGCCAATGAGTGTTGTGCTGAGTGACGAGAACATGTCACAGGATCAGTGTCAACTTTATCCTGAGTGTGGTAGGAATCCCGTTCTGGAAGGTCTTATTTCGTACCATAATCCCACTGAATAGCAGTTTTTCGGTAGGTTAAAAGGCCTTATAGAACAGTAGTTGGAGGTCTGTTCTGGAAGGTCTTTTTATCCTACCAAAATACTGCTATTCAGTAGGATTATGGTACGAAATAAGACCTTCCAAAACGGGCTTCCTACCAAAATCGTGGCGTAGCTCTGCTTACCTTGGCAACACTTCACGATACGACACTGACATCAGGCTACATAAATCACCATCCTCACTAAGTACCTCCGACTTAAGGGTGGTAACGGGAGGAGAATGGGTGGTGACGTTAAGAGGAACTGTACCGCTATTCGCTTGGGAGGAGGAGGAGGGAGAAAATAGGGCCGTTGATCGCGACGACGGCAGAGCTGTAAGTTTTCACCGGGCGACGGCGGCAGCGTCGCGGTGCCTCCCCGGAGGTCACTTGACGGCGATGTGGTGCAGCAGAGCGTCCAGGTTGGCCTTGACCTTCACCTCTCTGGGTGCCCCGTGACCCGGCCGACCCCACAAGTGCTGCCATGTCTCGAAGTGACGGCGGGAGCTCTCAAAGTCCTTCTGGCGAGCCTCCTGAGAAACAACAATCATCTGGTAGGTTCAAATCTTGTTCACCCGCCTCGGTGGCCACATATTCTAAGGCGTCACTCTCGCAATAGATTAGATCGGGGTTCAAGTCTAGGTAAACTGTACTGAGGGTGGTTTTCCCTAAATGGTTTTACACTCTTACTTCGCGCTAACGCGGGTACACTTCCTTTAAATTCAACCTTCTCGTCCCTACCACATTAGCGTAGTTAGTTACAAATGTGTAGTAGGTCGCGGTGACAAAATAAAAAAAGGATCTTGTTCGAATTTTATGAGGGAGTTTTTATTTTCCTAAATGGTCTTTCATTTTTTCTATCAACAAATGCGGGTACATTTTCTAAAATACTACCTCCCTCATTGAATTAGTATGTACCGTATCTGAAATTTTCAAACGTTATTATATCTATTCTTATTTGAGGTATTTAACGTGACATGTACTTTATGAACAGACTGATTATGTCAGTACACGACTTATAAACTAATATAACTCTAGAACAGACACAACATCCAGTCCCCCCCACACTGAGATGCTAATTCATCACTGAAAAGTGAAAAACCAAATTTCAGCCATTATAAAAAAAAAAATCCGTGCCGTGAATCGAATCCGGGACACTTAACTCAGTATTGGACTACCATATATACTTCCACCAAGGGCGTGGAAGGGGGGAGTGTTTCGGGGGTGTCCACTGTCCAACCCCCTCCCTAGTGTGGGGGGTCAATATATAAGTTCAATCCTTCTATTGACCCCCTAGAAAAACTAGCTTTCTAGACTCTTGACTTCTGCGTATTCATACGTCAAGTCGTGTGACTGTTGATAGATATAAATTATATAATACTAATAAAATAACAAAAATAGTGTAGTTTGTTTTATCACCGCATCTTACTAACCGTTCAGGTTTTACGCATGTATGATAATTATTATAATGGGGGAGGAATGAGGAAGGAAGAATTTTAGAGGTAATCTACCCGCATGTGCACAGAAGGAGAGTGGGAAACAATTAATAAAAAGCCACCTCAGTAGACCTGATAAGGATTCGAACCCCGTCATCAGCAGGCCAGTCTAAAACGAGAGTGACGCCTTAGACCAATAATACAGTAGAATGTTATCAATGTTGACTCATAAAGAGAATGTTTGTATTTTCTAAAAGAACCTTCCTACCAGAATCCAACTATAGATCACTGATTAGACCACTGGTAAAAAAGCAGGAATCTGCGAGCTCGGAGAAACCCGACGTTCACACACTCTAGTGAGAGTACCTGAAGTTGCTGCTGTTTCGTCACCACCTGCCTCGTCAGTTGCCGGGTGTACTCCGAGCTGGTTTCCGGTTGGACGATCCACTTCCTGGACAGATACAGACAATGAAGGGGTTAACTTGTGCAAACATCCCATTGGAATATATATATTTAAAAAAAAGCGCTTCTATAAAGAAATAAGATTCATGTGCAGGACTGAATTTGTCCTTGATATTTTAAAGCATTTTTTTTTTTCAATTCGAAATTTATTTGGATAAAATAAAAAATATTTTAATCAAGTTAGTTGATAAAAAGTTCCAATGTAAAATCTAACAATACTGACTGAATATCACAGCTACGAGTCTTTCGCACTCAGTCTGACTTTTTTTCCTTAACTTTTAGCTAGAAACATTACAAAACATAGTTTCTCCTTGGATTTTAGAATGGAATGTATTCTGTAAATAAATTACTCTTTGGATTTGCAGTTGATTTGGCGATCAAGTAAAAGAGAAAACAAATGAATTCTACATCCAATAGGAATATATAACCATTGATCACGTGGTTTAAGGCAGAATCTTTGAAAAAACACCAATTAAATTCCATTTAACAGGAAAAAATAATAGCCTATGTCCGTCCTGAAAGTATAAGGAACAAGGAACACGTGAGTTAAAAACCTGTTTGATTCCGTAATTCGGCTAAGCGAATTTCGAGTTCATCACCAAAATACAAACACACAAACAAACCTCTTTATATAAATGAACATAAACTGTTAATGACATTGTCCAACAATACGTATATTAAAACATGACTATAAGATGTATCATGAACCATTTAATGGCAACAACCACTTCCTCCGACTCTCAACAGGGATTGCAGAGTGGATGTCTTCGAAAATGCCAAGAATTTTTATAAAATTAAAACAAAACTATTTTACTGATCCCATATTCGCTGTTGTCAAGTGAAGATTTTTTTAAAAAAAAGTCGTTAGATTCGTTTCTTATTTCAAGCGTATTTTTATATCTAATATTCCGGCTAGCTGGGTGGGCTTTTTAAGGTGAGACGGCTGGGATCGTGATTTAAGGTAAATATTTTATAAAGTTTCTATTACAAATTTGTTTCTGGAAAAATTAATTAAATATTGTTCCAGTAGATACGTTAAATTTGCTCAAAAGTTTTTGAATATTCGTCAGGGCATTTTAGAATCAGAACAAGACTTATTAAATGAGAGGCCAAAGTTCTAGTCGAAGTCCGCAATGTTCATGACATATATTCAAGAACGGTTGTGATTAATTTCAATAGAAAATTACACTAACCGTATCTACCAAAGATTTATTTGGGCCCATTAAGTTTTTTGACTATAAAGACTGCAAATGTACGGAATTTAACTCCTTGGCCAACCCCATTTAGTGATTTCCATCCCACACATGAGTTATTGTTCTCGAGCAACCATGGTCCTCAACGAGGCAGATATACCGTTTCTGCACCAAATAGAGGTCCCGGTTAAAGCGAAAGAAACACTTGTAGTGTTCCGGATGGGACATGGTAAGAAAACAAGTGGACGATGATAAAGATCTAGAGGGAACAAAACGAGCTCTGTCATGGTCAAGACGTCAATCTCTGAGCGTTATCTAGAGGTCTCTGTTTAGATTCCGGTCAGTACCTTTCGACTGGAGATATATTGAGTACTAGATAATTTACCCGTTCTTCGAACCAGATGTGTTTTATCGTACGTATCAAATGTTAGAAATGCACATACAAATACATACATATTATACATACATACATACATACATACATACATACATACATACATACATACATACATACATACATACATACATACATATTGACGCCGTTTCCTTACGGGGTAGGCAAGAAACTGTGCATATAGCTCTCAAAACAACAACTCTGTACTTAATCCATCCTCACAAACCTTCCCCACACTTCCCTATCCTCGTATAATCCCTTCATTTTAACAACATCCATACACAGAGTCATGCCTGCTCTTTTATTCTTTAAACTCTTAATGTTTCTCTTTTTCACATATTCGTCTACAACATTTAGCCACGTCTTACATAGCCTACCCCTTCCTTTTGATCCACACGCTCTACCTTCATATATTTGCTTCGTCACTCGATCCACACTCATCCTCTCAACATTCCCAAACAAACGTAAGATGCTTCTTTCACGTTGACTTATTGGATTCCCTTTCAAACCCCCATTCCTTAATTTATGTTATTTTTTTAATACAAAACATAGACAACAAGTTATTGTTCAATATAATATCAAAACTTATAATAATATTACTATTACTGACCACCACCCGGTTTCCTATAATCAGGATTACCATAGTTTAGGAGTTAAGAATCCTTGACGGTCTAAATAGGAGTGTTGTATGGCAGCCATTTTATTTCAAGATGGCGGCTACGAAACACTACTTTGGGGCGTTTTTCTCAGCTTATGTTTATCGGATTTTTATTGGACCACATTTGAAAAGTTCCATGGTTATATATTATACGTGAAAGCCTACATGATAACCTGACGTCCGAGTCATGTCCGTACAACATTTCAGCACAATCTGCTTGGTAGTTTCCGTTCAAGTTAGTAGGATGGAAGGTTTCAACCAAGTCCACTACAATCAGGAGACCCAGGTGATAATAGACCTAGGAGACAAAAAGAGCAACATAGACTCCTCCCCATAATGTCTTGGTCACGCGAACTATATAGTATTTTTTTCTGGCGTATTACGGCAGGTAGTTTGGCACAGGTCGACAGTAAACGTGTGAACAGCCACCTCGGTGGCTCCCACCAAAGTTAATAACTGCGAGGACAACTATCACAGAAATGTTGTATTTATGTTGACACAATCGCATACGCATTTGACCCAGGAAGGCGAGTACGTAATAGACAACAACACCTTATTTGTTTCAAGATATTTAAAAGTAGAGCAGTACTTTTTTTTTTAAAACAACCAATTGGGTACTTGGGACGATAAATTCTATAAACGCAGGATAGTATAGAGAAATGGCGTAATAACTTTCTGAGCTCTGTGTCTTTTAAAAACGAGACATTTCAAAAACAAATGAAAGATTAGAAACGAAGGTGGAGTGTTTACCGTTTATCTATAAATTGACATGAAAATGTTTACTAGGACATTATTAGTGAACGATTTTTTTTAAATTTACTATTTCCAATGTCAGATAGAGTCTATTCTGATTCAACAACACGAAAAAATAGGGTAACAGGACAGCAATAAAAGGGTGAAATCTTTGTTTGATTAAAATCATTAGATGAACGTTTTAATATTACGTCAGATGTGACCTTTTTGAAAGTTTATAGGCGCTACAGAAGTTGAGGAAATGTTTTTCTTGAGCTCGCAGGGCTCAGCCAAACACAAATAAGCAATGGAGCGATGTAGAAAAAAGTATATATATATATATACATATTGATTAGATTAATAATATAATACCTTGATCTCACATGTCTTAATGTGCGTTGCCACATATCACGCATGCGCAGTCAAGAGTTTTTTTTTATCCTGTCTCGTTTGCAGAAACGCTTGGTTTATAATCGTTTCATTTTGAAACCGACAAGCGTGAGTTTGAATTGGCTTTATTCTATTTATATATATTTATATAAATATATATAATATATACATATATTACCTTTAATTTTCAATTGTTGCTAATACTGGATACTTGCACGCCTCACCTTTACATCACAGTGAGGTTTAAATTGGTTGAATTACAAACGTTGATTGATGTATTTTTATTTTTTTGTCTAAAGGGGATGAAATACGTTAGCATACAGTTACAAAGGGCAACCATCTTTGAGGCAAAGTTATAAAATGGGTCTCCGATATTAATAAAGTCACCGTTAAATACCCTAAATTATATAAATTGTTTCCTTTACCCCGTAAAATTGATGTTTTGAGCAAACATTTACTCTTTTTATCTTATAATATAGTTTTATATCCACGATAAGTGAATGGAGAGAGAGAGAAAAAAGACAGGTGGATTCTAAATAAATTTTCTTAGCATTGGATCTAGCTTTGAAACTTTATTTTAGTAATAATAAAAATAAACTATGATTTATTAATTTTTTTAAAGAATGGGGTCAGCATTTTTTATAACGTTAGGTTTACTAGAATACATATTCTACACTGTATGTTGAACCCCAACTCATGGCCGCCCTTAGAGGGGTGTGCAAACGGTACGGCTGAACAGGGCCCCGCAATTTTTGGGGGTCCCGCGGTTGCTTAGGTGACACAGGGGAAAACCAAATTGGGGTGGGGAATATTTGCTTTCGCACTCATATTGTAGGCTCCCTGTAGAGGAGAGCTAACAAATATTTTCAGAGTGTAAAAACAAATAAAAACATAGTTATGTGGTTTGATTTATTGAACGAGTGAAGCGAGTTAACTGTTTTAACTCCATCGATTTGCATTTGTCTGTTTGTCCGTGGTGGATATGTCTCATGATAGCTTTTGAACGCATTGACTGATTTAATTAAAACTTGGCGTAGGTGTTCTTTGTACCTTTATACAGAATAAGTTCGTTGAAGAATAAAATCTAACGAAGGGTTGGGGAGAAATCATCCCTTATAGGTGTAAAAACACGGCTTCTAGTATTAATGATTACGTGTATTTACCTTTAAGGGCATTTCTTGATACGGCTGAAAACTGGTGGTGTATATAGGTGCAAACTAATGTAATAATATTTAAAAAGAAGTTTTTAACTATTTTTTTGGGTAGAAGGGGGGCGAGACAGTTAACTGGGGGCCCCACAAACGAAGTTTTCCCTGGGTCAGCCCTGTCCCGACTACAAACAAACTCGCCGTGCACCTCCCTAAAGCTACATCTGCGGCCACCTTGCTAGACAAAGACACCTTTTATAGGGATGGAATCTCCTTGGCCGTGATCTCAGCGCCCTATAGTGACGTACCCCGGGGTGCTCCTGATTCTGGTGACGTCAGTGGAGGTGAGAGGATGTCTGTCGGCTGTGGGTCTCCTGCGGGCCAGCAAGGGTACCAGTTCCACGCCTCCACACACCTGACGGCAACAAACAACATTTTAGAAACGAGATATAGGATCCAAAGAAACTGACAGGGGAGTAGGAATATTTTGTGGGGGGGAGGGGGGGCGTGAAGGGGAAAAGGTAAGGAGAGGTGAGGGGCTAGGGCCATATTGAGCTTTTCGTGACCTCATAAATGAAGTTGACCCCCTTTATAAATCAAAGTGTTCTACCAAGAGTGGTGCCCTAGCACACGGCAAAGGCAATTTGGTGGGAAACTGCTTTGTTTTAAACCATATATTTAGTGGGTGCTACCAAGCAGACGCCTTTGGTAATCAAACAAGGCGTATTCATAGCCCATTTCCGATTTTAAGGGAAGCTGGTAGCCCCCATACCCTTGGAGACTAGCACGATGATTTTAGCACTGCAAACGTCTGGAGCTTTTCACCAGTGACTGACATGGTTCACGATTTTCTATCTCGGTGTTTACTAGTCAATGCTATGATGCGTTCACGACAGTATGAGTGGTATGATGTGCGCATGCGTGATAATGGGACGAAACAAGACGCATCAAGGATCTGTTGTTCCTATTGGTTCTTTGTTGGTCTTTATAAATTATACGCACGCGTACGACATTCAGCTCAATACTTCCATGAGTGGCTTCTGAATATTATCATATTATTCAACGGTTGGCATTTCAGAAGCTCTTTACTTATAAACGTAATCCTTAATTTTATTATAGTTACTAAGCTTTTAATCCTAATTCTTGAAATAGCAGGTTTATTAAAAGTATACTTTGAGGAATGGAAATAACTTTTTTCAAAGTTGAAAGGTACGTAAGATTATAATCCATTTTAAAATAACTGTAATTTGAGTGTTTCGTATCTCCTCTTAACACCATTTCATTTCTATTTTCAAATCATTTTTATCATTGACTGAATTCTCACACTTGAGTTATTGCGGCATGTGTGACAATTATCTCATGACAATGTGACATAATATATATTTACAATGACTTGCCAGTAAATAATTTGTATTGTGTGGATGTTACCTCGTCATTGTTGGCGTGATCGTATCTCGTGACATCTCTTCTTCTTCTCTGATTTTCCAGACATCGCATTGTTGTATCATCGCTCCATCCCTGCAATGGGAATGATAATGTCAATCAACACTGATCATTTGATACAATATCGACTCTTCGAAATATGTTGACTCTTTGCTACAATATAGTCTTTTAGAAACAATATAGACATTTTGATACAATATACTCCTTGAGCCAATATCTTTTCTCAAATACAATAATATAAACTCTTAGATAATATAATAGTCTGTAGACTTTTAGGAACAAAATTGACTCTTCGATACAAAAATAGAATCTTCGATACGATATAGGCTTTTCGAAACAATATCGGGGATTTATATTTTGTTATTTGGAATCTTTCTTTCGTTTAAGGTGAAATGGGCTGGTGAGCTTAATGGAGTTAAAATTGTGATGTGAAATATTTGACAAAGTCTTTTTTTTTAATTAAGAATATATTCCGATGGTTCAGTAACATTGAAGTTTATTAAAACACGACATTTGTGCATACGTTTGTGAAAGAATGTTTTAAAGTTAAGGAAGAGTATAATGGTTATATATAATTAAAATATTTTATTTTTTTTCTATCAAAGGGTAAATACGCTAGAGATATTTAAAGTAAACAATGTTAATGGTTTATTAATGTGTATTTTATGATATTATTTTTTCGCAAGAATCAGGATATTATAAACTGTGTCACTTATGTAAACTAAACAATGATTTTATTTACTTGTTATTTAATTTTACCTTCCTAATTTTAGTGTCGTTTAAATTTAACAACTTTTTAGATTGACTGAAAAGTTTTTTTTAACTTGGAACAAAAAAAATGAATTCAATAGATTTATATAAAAACTTATGTTAGCAAAGTAACACCAAGTAAAAAATTGTATAGCTGTCAACAATCAAAATAATATTATTGCTGCTTAGATTTTTAGGGAAACTCATTTGAATTATGTTTTTGGGTTAAACGTTTTCAAACATTAATTAAACTAGAATACATTTAGTTTAAATTCATAAGGAGTTTTTAAGTCAAAATAGTGGGAAAAATTTATAAAATAGAAATTAAATAATGTTTAGTGTTTTATTTTTACTATACTTTATTTATAGTTATTAATAGGAGGAAATTATTGTTTGAACTACACTGGTCTAGGAGCTAAGCTGAGTGTACTAAGCTGAGTGTACTAAGCTGAGTGTCCTGTGAGTAGCAAGACTACAGTCCACATAGAACGGTGTACGCTTCTACGACGTAAGCTCGCTAGTGAATCGCCGCCATGCAACCACACTCCAACACAATACTCGACACAAATATGGGCCACGTAATCATGGGGAACTACGATCTCGTATAAATATTGCTTTGAAGCTTCGGTGAAACATTTGGGGGGAGCGCTCAACACTGGACTAGGCCAGGGAGACCGTCTACGGCTATCATAGCTTATCCACAACGTGGTTCATACTCCTCTCTACAGGTTTAGAGGGAGGGTAGAATATGGAGGAAAGGTACCTGTATCTATGTGGAGGGAGAGTGGAAAGCTATTTTAAATTAATCACCCTCATTACACCAGAACAGAGTTCAAACTCCGACATAGCCGTCAAAGGCAAATCAGACCTGACGAGGAAGTCGTATGGCGATATGCAAGAACTATCGGTTCACCTTTTAACCTATGATGAAAACCCACGCTAGTGTCCACATAGTCAAGTTCTTGCACACGGTCTATTAGTCTGCGTGCCTAGTGATGTGATTAGGTATCTATCGATTCGGTTCTTTAAAATATGCTAATGCCCCGCTTGGGAAACCTTCTGAAACGCTGCCAGCCGTTACTGAATCCTAAAGCGTGGGCTCTACTAGTGGTAAAAGATGTTTACAAATCGTGTCGACTCCTTAATCCGGAAACCGCTTGGATGGATTTAGTTTCTCGTCACTGTTTCCTTAAACTTCACCTTCCGATCTTGTTCGTTTTAATTATATATTGTCGGATCGCCATAAAGCATACAAAACCACAACAAAGGTAGAATGTTGAATAAAATTCACTTTATGTTACTTGCAGCTGTAAAACTTGAAACTAACTTTTTTTAAAAAATTACTCCTGCACAACACATTGTTTGGCGGACTTTGTAGCATTTTTAACAGTCAGACAAGGTTATGTCTATGGAGAAGTCAGCGATTAACGTTGAGTGCTTTAGTATTGAATAGTAATAATGAAAAAACCTGGGTGTGTGTAAAAAAGAACGCCAGTAAACAACGTGACAAGAAACTATGGTATCACTCCGCACTAGAAAGTGGAGTGTTTTAAGGAGGAAGGTGACCTGAGACTGGTATCACTTCGCACTAGAATGTGGAGTGTTTTAAGGAGGTAGGTGACGTTAGACTGTGATATCAATCCGCACTAGAAAGTGGAATGTTTCAAGGAGGAAGGTGACCTGAGACTGTAATATCACTCCGCACTAGAAAGTGGAGTGTGCTTGCAAAGACGAGCTGGTGCGCACATACCAAAGAGTAGAAGAAATTAAGTCCAATAGTCCCTGGGTCCCTCCATAGGACCCCCCCGGGACCAGGACGACCCCACGGGGATCTCGCCATCCACTACACACACACACACACACCCCATGAGTGACACATGGGCCAACATCAACTCACACACTACGGCCAGACTCTCATTAAATTCCCACAAAAAGGGTTGTTACTAAAAGTATACATTTGGGAAGTATGCCCGCAGCAGGATTCGAGTGAAGGGATTTAGTTTAATATACAACTGCTCTACTAATTGAGATATCCGAAGAAAGCTGAGCTGATTCGTTAAATCACTAGCACGTTAAATAGAGGGTTAGAAGTTCGAATTCCTGTCTAGAAACAGTTAGATAAAAAGTCAGATGATCAGAAACATTCTGGACAAATTATAATCTATGTGGACAAGATGAATTAAAATTAAGAAAATAAAAGTAAAACTCTTTTTATTTTCACTTTTCTCCAGTTTAATACAAGAATTAATCAAGAAAATAAAGGTTAGAAAAGGTTAAAAATTAATAAAACACAAAATGTCTACGAAAAACACAAAAATTAATAACGAAAAAAATTATAAACTAACTAAATAGATTTGAACGTGTAAGTTTTTGAGGTGTTAATGTTTGGGTGACGGCTCAAAGATTTTATCACTATTCTTTTATTATTATTAGTACATTTAACTTCAAAGTTGAGATGTGATGGGAAACTACCAGCTATAAGTGACAGGTGAAAAATCACCCCCATTGGACCCACCCGGGATTCGAACCTCAATTAGGGATTAATAATTTGATTTAGAGGAAGTGTACCCGCATTTGCATGGAGAGGGAAAGTGGGAAACCATTTAAGAAAGATTACTTTCAGAACACCCGACTGGTATCGAACCTTGATCTCTCCGTATTTAGCAGTCTAGTCTATTGTAAGAGTAGCGCCTTAGACCATGCGGCCACCGAAGCGGGTTGTTATATTCGCATCTAAATATCATATTCTTTAAATTTAAAATTGCACCTGGACACGGGACAATTCCTGGTTATCTCAGTGGTATTAGAGCATTGCCGTACTAAGAAAAAAGTCCCGGGTTCAACTCCCGTGTCCAGGTATTATTTTTCAATTTAAAGAATGTAAGAACGAAGGATTTTAGTTAATTTAATCAGTTTATTTGAAAATGTTATCCTATTGAAGTACTTGAGATAAGTGTTAGCAAATGAGGGTCTAAGCAACCAGAAAAAGGCTGAATACCACTGGTTTATAGGATCCTAATCTCTTTTTATCGTCCCTTGGAATCAAACCAAGATCCTCTCCTAAATCTTAAACTGTTTATCTGCAGACACTCAGCCTTGGGAGGACAGAATAGAACCCTTGACCTTAAGTCAGTCTTACTGTGGATTCACACGTTCGCCAAAAAACTAGCGCAGAACAGAAATTTATTCACATGACGATCTCTAAGCCAATCACAAGATTTCCGCCTCATCGGCGCGAGCTGTTCCGCTAAAGTTCAACTCATCTCTACTTCGTCCGCTCTGCCTGAGATGTTCGGCAGAAAAAAGAACCAATCACATCTCAGAGCCAATCATCTCAAATCAGTATGCATGCACATACGCATTTGATAACACATTCGCTTTATAGCCAGAGAAGCTAGCAGACAGCTTCGTTGGCCGTTGTGAGGAGATCTGAAATATACCGTTAATGCAAAGCTTATATCTGTCACTGGCAATGTGTGAAATCCAGGCGTTCTATAAAATGCCAAAGTGGTTTTTGGCAAAGTATGAAATAAACGAGTTTTGCTGTCGTATTTCATATTTATTTTCAAGTCCTTTGTCTTTTTGAAGTCCCGGAATATGCTATCAATTCATTTATCCAGTTCTATGTAAGTCTTGCGCCGTTTTCTTGCAGGCTCACCTAATTCCTAGGATTTAAGTTGGTCAGGTTAGGTTATTTTAGAATAGGGTAGTTAGGTAAGGTTAGGTTGGGCTAGCTATTGTTCTCGGTAATATATAATGAATGGTTATTCTATAAATTTCCTACGAAAAGTATGAAATACAACAGCAAGACTAGTTTATTTCGTACTTTGCTAAGACCACTTCGGAATTATATAAAAAGCCTAGGTATTTTATAGAATGCCTAGTTTACACACATTGCCGTTAACATATCGATGTATTGGATTGTGCCACGACACAGCGTTATAATTTGAAAACATCCATCGAGAAAATGGTCTAAAATATATGTGTATCCACTAGAAAATGAAATATGTTGATAGTCATCTGTTTTAAGTTAACGTTGCAATGCATCATGGGTCAACATACATCGTGTGAGTTGCTGTGCCACTGAGGCAGATTATGCTTTCTATTTTCGGCGAACGTGTGAATCAGCTTTTACTCATGTATCGACTCAGTCGTTTTGAAATATTACGCGAAAGCAGTAAGCCCCAAACATCTCATGAAGTTTTTCCCCCATTTAAAACATTTTAACTTGAGAGTTGTAATATTTCCCCTCTCGGTCACTCACCAACTGTTTGTCCTGCTCTAATGTCCTCCTGACCTCTTCGTTCTGCATTCTCCTTCTCTCTTGCACCATGGAATCTGGCGGGGAAAATAAACAAATAGAACGTTAGTGGAAGTTACCAAACACGTTATATATAATAACATCTACATGATTTACTGTCCAATTTTCACAGGAAGAATCTTATCTGATTGCAGGAAAAGTTCCTTAGATCTACTTTCACGTATTCATACGTCAAGTCATGTAACATGTAGCTATCACTTTTGATAGATATTATCAAAAAAACACTAATAATAAAGTAAAGCGTTATCAATGTTGACAGCAAAAAAGTTAAAAAATATGTTCGTATCTTTTAAAAGTCCTTTTCTACCAAAATTCTATTCATTGAGAGTGAACTCACCCAGCTGTTGTTTGTACTCACCCAGCTGCTGTTTGTATTCACCCAGCTGCTGTTTGTACTCACCCATATGTTTGTACTCACCCATCTGCTGTTTGTATTCACCCATATTTTTGTACTCACCCAGATGTTTGTACTCACCAGCTGTTGTTTGTACTCACCTAGATGTGTTTTGAGCTCACCCAAATGTTGTCTGCAGTTAACCAGCTGTTTGTACTCACCCAATGTTGTTTGTACTCACCCAACTGTTGTTTGTACTTACCCATCTGTTTGTACTCACCTAGATGTTTATACTCACCCAGCTGTTTGTACTCACCTAGATGTGTTTTGAGCTCACCCAAATGTTGTTTGCACTTACCCAGCTATTTGTACTCACCCAGCTGTTTGTACTTACCCAGCTGTTGTTTTTACTCACCTAGATGCGTTTTGAGCTCATCCAACTGTTGTCTGCACCTACCCAGCTGTTTGTACTCACCCAAATGTTTGTACTTACCCAGCTGTTGTTTGTAAACTTGTTTTTCCTGGACGTCTCTGCGGTATCTAAGTACATTGTCCACACACTTCCGTGCGGGCTCATTGGGCTGAAATCTTAATAGGGGGTCCTCCCTATACATGGTGTTCACGTGACCCGAGGGTGTCCTCTGGGGTGCTCCGCCCCCTGGCCGCCCCAGACTCACTGCAGAATAGTTCTGGAACACCGGGAAAAATATTTACCTTGTTTTTTTGTACAGTACTTTCTGGGACCAAAACTTGCAATTAGATCAGCTAATTAAACTATCACGTTAGGCCGGCAGTACATGGAAAATAAGAAAAAATAAATGCTGTTGCATTTACAGAAATTATGAGACGGTGAGTATCAAACCCTGACTTTCCGTCTCATATTCCGATACTTTGACTAATCACCACCATTGAGCTAGTTGAATTATTTTGTTTATAGGCAAATATAGTTAATTCATCCCGAACCAAGTTACTGTTGGAGGCCCGAGTTTGATTCGTGACGGGAGCTTACGTAGATTTTTTTCTAAACATTTGGTTTACTATTCTTTTTCCAGGTAAATGTTGGTGATTTTGGTCAACTTGAGACACCTTCCCGAAAGCCCCTCACCAGGCCTAACGCTAAACCACAAATAATTGTTAGGCTTTGTTTTAACTTGTCAATAATATTGAAAAATCCACTTCGGTGGCCGCATGGTCTAAGGCGCTCTCTCGTAGCACACTAGATTGTCGCTGATGAGGAGAGAGGGAATCGATCCCGTAGTTGGGTGTATTGAGGTTGTTTTTTCCTAAATGCTTTCCCATCCTCTATCCATGCGAATGCGAATACGCTTCCTCTGAATTCAAACTTCTTCGTCCTTAGCCCATTAACGTAATTAGTATATTAGCGTATCACCCTAAATGTTAGTAAGACAGTCCGATTCAAATAGAAATACACCTTTTACAGTTTATAAAAATAACTTAAACCATTTAAGATATTCATACGTCAAGTAATTTGATCTACAGCTGTCACTTTGGATATATAATAGCAATACCTATGAAATAACATTAACAATATTGTAAAATTCTGTTATTATTACTAACACCGCGTCTTACTACCCGTTCTGATTGTACGCACTTACACTAATGTGTAATGGTAGGGAGATTGTGAGATGAAATGGAGGACCTACAGTTTAACGTGGGATCCGAACCACGGTGGAGGCCTGGTATTCCACACTTTCACAAGTTGTGATTAATACACGTCTAGTCAGAGGTGAAGGAAGGGTTTGGCAATCAGATAAATCTTTGCCGGGACCGAGGATTGAACCCCGGACCCTAAACACAGAAGTCTTGACACCTTACCCCTAGACCTCTTGGTCACTAAAAATACTGTTAATGTTGACCCCCAAAAAAATTTAGTGTTTTATATAAAGGTTCTTCCTATCAGAATCCTAGTATATTTCGGTGAGTGCCACGAAAGTTTTCTCTGTCATACAAATAAACAGTAACGAATGGCTGTGACTGTTGCGAAGTACCTTATCTTGATCCGGGTACAAGCCCTCCAGCTGTAGCTTCCTCTTGCGAATGGAGTCTGGGTTCGGTGCCCCGCAGCCCGGTCGACCCCACGGAGAATATTTAGACAGCATGTCCCTCAGCTGAAACACAACTTTGGAGGGTTAGTTTATGTGTTAGTTAACTGGACATTTGGGAGGTAGTTAATGTGGACCTCGACTGAACATAGGGGAGGGAGTTAGTTCATTTAGGGCCACAGTTGAATATTGGGGGGGAGGGGTTAGTTAATTTATACCTCAACTGAACATTGTGCCTTTAAATAATTTGTTAGTCAACTGAAATGCAACAAAGGAGGATCTATTAGTCTTACTTTCTGCGGCAAACATTGGAACATCACTGAGTTTAACTATTTAATCAGAAGAAATATAGTGTCAAAGAAGGATTTCAATGAAATGTTTCAGAATTCACCCATACGGGGTGTGTGGGAAAACACCTACAAACGACTCCGGTTGGGATTGAAGCCCGTCATTCAGGGCCGAAGGGCTTCTTCATCTCTAATAATTATTCCAATTTAATTAGTTTTTAGTTAAACTTATACAATCATTATAATAATTTAAAAAATTAAAGGACTCATGCCTAATATATTTTTATTGTAATATAGATAGTGATTATAATATATATATATATATATATTTATTATTAATATGAATGATTTATATATAATATGTAATATATTATATATTTATATATAATATGTAATATATATTATATTACATAAGTTTAATATATTTAAACAATTATACTAATATCATGTATTTATAGTACATTAAAATTATATATTTATATAATATTAACATAAGCTCGGCTAGGGAGGGAGGGGTGGTCTTATAGAGGAGAGTGAGGGGAAGGGGAAAGCAATTAGCAGATGACCTCCCACCTCTCTCTGATCTCTGATCTTCTGGTGCCACTGGTCATCCTTCTTACGGTTCCACAGTTCGATCCCCTCCTGCACCATCACGCGCTCTCTGTCTCTGCGTCGGTTGTCCCCAGAGTTGCGTTCCGCCATGTTAGTTCCGGACCCCGGCACACAGATGGCAGCGCTCTCGCTTGCGACGCTAGTGGACAATATTATACAACCTGGGGGAATACAAGGTTTTAAATTTCGAATCTTGACTTACTGATTCGAATGGAGTGTCATAAAATGAAAAAATGGTTCGAATTGAATCCGAATAAAATATTTGATGATGATATTCGAGAAATATGGGATTCGACTGATCTCTAATATATTTTAATTATTGTTCAATGATTGTTTATATGTAAAAAAAAAAGGTTATTTGTTAAAAAGTTTGAGCTACACAATCGCGATTCAAATAAAATTGTGTAGATTCTTAATATTAAATTTATTTTAGATTTGGTTTTAGAATCCCGTTCGAATCTTTCAAATACTAAAATTAGGATTTTTAAATCTAATCTTAGTTAGATTCGGATTGGAGATTTCGGAGCTTCCCACAACACAGGAATATGTGAGAAGGATAGCTTAGAGAGGAAATGTCCCCGCATTAACGTGGAGAGGAGATTAAAAAACTACAGTGATTAATCACACGTGGGGAAAATCACCCCCGAGTGAACCTAGCCGAGATTCGAAACTGGACATCCTCAGGGCAATCCAGTATGTTGATATACTGACGCCTATACCACGTGACCACCGATTAGGCTACAAGCGCAATAGACATCAAAGTAGACACATCTACTTTTGTAAGCTTAGGCGCTGACGCTTTAGTGGTAGTGTGCTGCCTATAGCCCGATTTTTAAATTAACCCTATCTGACGGCTGAACTCGTTTCGAACCTGATTCACGGAGCTTTACCAAATTTAACTAGATCATTTTTTAAATTTTTCATTTTTTATGAAATCTTTTACACTAAGGCTGTGCCTAAAAAGTAAAATTTCACAACCATTCAAAAGGGATTTCATAAAACAACAGCATATCATGGCATCAATTTCTCCAAGTTCCACCAAACATATCTTTTAATATTAATTTTAATAGAAGCAAATACTTCGAGAATTTTAATAGCATTATTTTCATTTTTGGAATTATATGAGGTATTTAAAGTGCACTTTCTGAACCGACTGATTATATCTGTACACAACTTATAAATTAGCTTAAATCTAGAACAGACACAACATCCAGTCCCTAGTCGTGAATTAACCACTGTGAAAGAGGAAAGCAACATTTCACTATTCGGCCATGTCAGGAATCGAACCCGACACCTTAGCTCAGTAGACAGACACGTTACCGACTGAGCTAAGGTGTCGGGACATGTTCATGACAAATTTAACGAATTTTCAATAGCAAAGTTCTTCGGTGGCCGCATTGTCTAAGGCGCCACTCTCGCAGTAGACAAGACTGCCGATGACAGGGAGATCTAGGTTCGAATCTCAATCGAGTGTACTGAGGCTTTTTTCCTAAATGGTTTTCCACACTCCCTCTATGCAAATGCGGGTGAACTTCCTTGAAATATAACCTTCCTATTCCATAAAACCATTAGCGTAATTAAGATACAAGCATATAACCCGAACGGTTAGTAAGACGCAGTGCAAACACTTTTTTAGCGAAGTTACAATTTAAGAAAACGATTCTCACAGGTTTTTTTTTACTGAATCTACTAAAAAGAATTATTTCAAATTAAAGAGTCTATAATAGTTAATACGATATAATGGATGTTAATATTATAATTATTTAAAATCTTGAGTTCATATTTATAAAATCTAAAGGCTACAGTTAAGTAAGTTCTGTCCTTGCAAAAATTGACGTTTTGGTGCCTTAAACGTACCAGCAAGATATTATTATATAACCCACATTCTCAGGTTCCACTTTAATGTCTTGGTACAGTCGTTAATTGGAAGCACTACTTTGATAATTAGACCTAGTATATTATTATTATTAAATTTTTTAAAGATTGCGTGTTTAAATTGGTGTGAAATGGGACGCAAGAAAAGATAAATATATTCACAGTTTTTATAACCAAACATAATTTTGGACCAAAACAAATGAAGTATTTATTCAGTAAATACCTTTATGATGGATTAAATAGCCATGCTAATAAATTTCTCAATTACGGTTAAAGCCTTATCCAAATATCATATTCTTTAAATTGAAAAATGACACCTGTACATGGAAATCGAACACGGGATCCTTGGCTTAGTACGCCAAGAATCGTCCCCTGTGTAGGATAATTTTTCACTCATATTTGAAGGTATAGTCCATGATAGACGTATATAAATCTTCAGCTATCTTACCCTGATATATGGCTGATGATTTCCGCACGTCCATTACAGAATCTGCCTTAAAATTTGAGTGAAAAATGAGCCTGAGCACGGGATGACTCCTGGATAGCTCAGTGGTTAGAGCATTGACCAAGGGTCCCATGTTTGATTCCCATGTTCAGGTGTCATTTTTCAATTTAAAGAATATAAATACCGTTAGTTTATTTTTCTACACATATTAATTTCAACGGTTTCTTAAATATCTGTCGGGGTATTGTAGAGTTCGAACAGGACTTTTCATATTCATTAAAAAAGTTCCTTAAATATCTATCGGGGTATCGTAGAGTTTGAACAGGACTTTTCCTCTTCATTTTAAAAAGTTCTTGTTCAAATGCTCCAAATGTTCTTGACAGATATTCAATATTGTCGATATCGCCATGTGTGGAAAATTAAACTAAATGTGTTTACTGAAGCCATATTTGATTTAATTTGGTCACTACAGTTTTTTTATACTATAAAAACTATAATAAACCTCAACTAGCTCCCCCTTTCTTACCTACCTTAACGCACACTTTAAAAACAACACTGACTCAACCTAGGACAGCAACACTTACCTACTAACACATCGAACCGTTAGCATCAGCAGGAATCACAATATCTGTACACCGGGAAGGACAAACACTAGATTCCTGTGAGCGTCATCCAGGATTGAACCAGCGACCTCTCAATACAGCTCGACCATGCAGACCGCTAGCTTCTCAAGTACCTGTGGAGCAACCCCCTGCAGATGACCTTGACAAAGTTCCTTCCCCCTTGGGAAAAGGGGGGGGGGTAGCTTTAATTTTACTAAACACTTCCCATTTCTTCAAAATCTTCGTGCTTACGTGACGCAGCCGACAACTTCCGGGTAAGATATCTCTGATAATGATCTAAAGACTCTTGAGTTGTATTTTAATTNTCTCGTCACAACCCCTAACATGGGGCAGCTCTAAATTACACGATTTGTTTTATAATTTAGTAAACGTAATCAATATGAGGCGTTTCTTTTGTCTCTACCAGAACTAATCGCTCTGTGTCAACAGTAGACGCCGTTGTTCCCGACACGCAATGCGTCACGCACGGTAGGGATGGAGAGGCGCGCGGACGACGCATGTACGTCGCGACGCCGCGCGGGAGAATGCTGGGACGTCCCCGGTACCCGTCACAGGGTTGCTGCGGGGTCTTCCCCTTCCCACCCCCCTCAACCTATCCAACTACCCCTCCCTGCCCCTGCGCATCTCGCAGCCCGCCTCGCGCCGGCACCAGGGGTCGATACCAGCCCGCAACATAACGATACAGGATGCGCACGAAATATCCCAACACGGTCGACACTAACCCGGTTTACAGGGGTTCGATCCTCGGCCGGGTAAACTGGAGGTACTTCCATATTTTTTAAATCTCATACCAAGTGGTTTCACATCTCCTCTAGAAATGAATTGAGGGAGGTTATAAAAGAGGGGTGGGGGTGGATGAAGGGAGAGAGGAAAGCTTACAAATGGCACTGATTTTAATTTAGAGCAACAAAGGATTTATTTAAGAATGGGGATGATTTACCACGATATTAGTTTCACTATGGTTTTCTCATATCTCCAGGCAAATGATGGATCATTTCGATACAATTACCCTTCCTCTTATTATATTAGGGAAATTGTGGTGGTTAACTTGGACGGGAAATAAGTCATATAACCGCCCGCCCTTCTCCCCACCTTAAATAAAAAGTTAGTCTAAATGAGTAAAAACAATTTAATGGGATTAACGTCTTACCACACTTTCGGGGTACACTAATTATGTAGGGATGAAATTACACCAAATCGGGGTTTGAATCCTGACATTTACATCACCAGCAAACTAAACCAGATGAGAGTAACGAGTTAATCTTGTCTGATCTAGAGTTCGAATCTCGATCGGGTATAGAGACATTTTTCAAAATATATTATATACGGCACGTGGAAAGATTATACAATACTGATATAACCGTTGTCCAGGGGACGTCCGAAATGCACTAATCGTACATCCTTTCCGTGAAGGCTCTTCCCATGTCCTGATGAGATGAGACTAATAATAGTGAGTTTGAGGGTGTGGAACCAGTGGAAACAAACCTTGTTGACCGTTGGGGTAACTCTACTCTTGGGAAAAATACCCAAGGTACCAGCCGGGAATCTAACCCGGGACTCCTAGGCTCGTATCCAGGTGCACTGACCACTATATCACGGGGCAGGCTATTTTTCAAGGTGAATATGTTTTTCTCACATCAGGTTCCCCATTTGACCAAACACTCAAAGAGACTTCTCCACACACCTCACAGTGTGAATGTATTTTAATCAACATCTTACCGATGAGTGTTCTTATGAGTGATGATAACACTTTCAAACAACTCTGCTGACCCTGGAAACACGTCACGACACGGCATTGGCCTGTAGTCCTATTCTGATGACGATATTAAAGTGTTTTAACTTTATCGAGCCAATTAATTTTATTGCTAACAATTACACGTCACCCGATCCGGTGGTCGAATGGTTTGAGGCGTCACTATCGCGATCTACTGGATTGCCGATGACAGGAAGATCGGGTGTACTTGTACCCGGCCGGGTGTACTGAGAGCCCTGAATGGTTTCCCACACCCCTTCCACGCAAATGCGGGTAAATTACCTCTAAAATGCTTCCTTTCTCATCCTTGTAACCTGAACGTGCTGTTAAAATATACTTAAAAAAACCTATTACATGTCATATTTATCCTAAAAAGTATCATGATTAATTTTGAATTATGCGACTTACAAACTAGCCTAATTTTTCAATCGCCGAGTCACGTAGAGCACGTGATATGTACCGCAGTCAAGTGACCTTGACAAGAAGACGACTTGATATATTATTCCGTGCAACTCTGAAAACTAAGAAAACCTTAACTCCCTGTTCAAGCGATGTCCCGTCCTAGTTTCTATATATTAACAAAAAAACCTGTCTCGAATCGTTGTTTTGGACATGCGGGGCCATCCGTCGGATTTTTTTTTTACCGTAGTCGCTAGATTTAAGAGAGATAGTTGGTATTCACGTTATGAGGGCAGATAACGGGTGCTCAAAAAACTACATACCAAAACTTTGATAAAACAAATATATCATCGCCAAATTTATTGAGGTGAAATTTAAAAAGGTATTTTTTTAATGTATCTAATCTCACATAGTATAATAATTGGACAAGGATCTTCTAGAGATTAGAATTAAAATTCTACTGAGAAATAATGAAAAAAAGTAAGTTTTGCAATCTTTATTTTTGTCTCAGCTTCTTACTACCCGTTTGGGTTATATATATATATAGTCATCAGGTATCACTACCCATCCGGATTATACTGATGGAAGTATTACACACATTTGCGTGGAAGGAGAGTGGAAAACAATTGAGGAAAAACCGCACTCGGTACACCCGACCAGGATTCATACTTTTATCTTTTGAGAAAGTGACGCCTTAGACCATTCAACCACCAAATTGGGTTAGTATCATACAGAATGAATAGTAGGATTTGGAAAAATAAAGCAAAAAAAAAACCACACACTACCTCCTCCTACGCCCATGGCTACAATCTCTGTATTCGTCTTACATATTTAAGGTGGGACGATAAGGAATGCAGGTTAAGGTTAGTACTTTTACAGTTTTTTTTATAGCAAACAATTTTTTCCGACAAAAAATTAAAAAATCCTCCAGTATTAACATAAGAGTTTAATTTTCCTCAAATGATGTCCTCCAACAGTTGTTGAATATCTGTCAAGGGTGTCCTGGAATTTAATGACAACTTATTCTCTTCATTTAAAAAGATTCTGATCTAATGTCGATATGCTCATGATGGATATTTAACAACTTTTGATATAACCATGTGAAGAAAATTAAACTCTTATGTTTTTACTGGAGAAATATTAAATTTATTTTGACCAAAAAATGTTTTTCTATAAAAACTACAAAAAAACATACATTTCCTTGAGTTCCTTAAACTCACACCTTAAGTTCACACTCTGGTATACTTATAAAAAAAAAGTTCATGATGCTTTGATCAGAAATGAGCTAGACACTTAGCTTATTAGGCCCGGATTTACCATATTATGAATTTATTACGCTTTTAAGTGATTTAACAATACAAGGCATGACGAAATAATTTTATCATAATTCAAAAGTTTTATTTATTGTTACTATACAAATACAAAACTTATAAGGATATAGAGAAAAATAAAATAATCATTTATCATTTTCATACAGTCAATGAAACATTAAACATAAATGACATTCATATAAAAATTCATGTTCATCCTTTCAGAAACTTAAAATAAGATAAAAGTATTGAAACTCTTCTTTTAGAAACAAATCCTTAGTTAAAGATCTCAGCTGGGCTTACTATTTACCGAGTCAGCGAGGTTAGTCATCACTGTCATACTAGTTTAAATAGTTTACCACTAGATGGCTCTTGAGAAAATTACAGAATGTAAAATACCTTGGAATAGTGATTGAGGAGAAAGGTGGAAGTAAAGAGGATGTAATGAGAAGAGGACAGCTCAGAGAGTTGTTCTATAGGTGTGTAAGAGACCTGCTATGGAGAATAGAAGTGCCCTTGAAGTGTAAGGGAGTATTGTACAGGGCATACTTTGTATCCATTGTCACATATGTAACAGAAACATGGACAGTGAATGTAAGACAGACAAGGAAAGTGGAGGCCATGGGAATAAAGTTTGTGAGGAGCATGTTAGCTGCTGTGAGGAGAAACAAGATTAGGAAGGAAGTTATCGAGGAAATAGTGGGGTAAAAGGGAGTCGGTACATGAGATCGTTGAGAAAGAAAGACTGAAATGGTATTGGCATGTAATGAGGATAGAAAAAGAGAGAATGCCAAGAAAGAGATGGGAGGAGCAGATAAAAGAGTGTGTGTAAGTGAGAGGAGAAGAATGGAAGCAAATAAAGGATTAAGAATGGTGGAAGGATAGAGGAAGATGGAGGCATTTAACTAAACTGACCCAGTCACAGGCTGGAAACAGTTGATGATGACGAAGAATAGATACCTCTAAAACCATTAATATACTAGGAAAGTAGCTCATCATAAACTTGTAATTTCTTCATAAATTATCTTATAAAGTTAAAAATACCATAAAATAATGAACAGGAAATTTGGTGCATTATATAAAACTGAAAAGTGTATCCACATTATGTAGTTAAATGTCTAAAACAGAACCAATTAAAAAATAAGATAATATTTTGATTAAAGTCAACTAATATTAAGTTGAGATTCTAAAATATTACCATAATACATCTTATATTACTAAGAAAAATAGATAATTAATGGCAAAAGATTATGTCATTGCTTACGTCACCCAGTACAAAGCAGTCATATTTAAATACTAAAACAACCCCCAATACAATTTTTTTTAAATAAGTAGAGTAATGACGTTAATTTGACATTGGTGTGGATTTTAAAGTTTTATTTATTATTTAAATTTCCAAAATGTGACCTTATTTCCAACAACTTAATTTGTCTTCCATATAGCTTCGTGTATATAACCCGCTGGCTTGTGTGCCGAATGATGTCACAAGCTTAGCCAATCAGATGTCTTTCTCCATCTGGTCCTACCTTCTCTTCTCTTTAGATTGACAGGATGTACCCATAGGTATGTAAAGCACACACAATTCTAATAAATGTATGGTATTATTTCAGACAAGTTCTAAGAGTGATGCTGCTTTATCAACGGCGCATTGGAATCTTTCATCCAGTCTACCGTAGAGCAAAGTGTAACACACAACTCTAAGAACTATCATGGATGAATTTTCTTTAGTTCTAACACCAATCTGGTCTCTTTTAAGGTATATTTCACAAAATACAAAAGCCAGTTACTTTAAGGCATGACTCAGTGGTGTGTCGTGAAGTGTTGCCAGGGTAGGGTTGTATGTGCTTGTTAAAACTGTCCCTGTGATATCTCAATGTAACCATTTGACTACTTACGCATGCAAGACCGTGACCAAGTGGATGCTTTGTTGACACAAGTGTGGTCTTGCTTGCGTCATCGTAGGTTAAAAGGTGGAGCGATAGTGTGCTCGGGACCATACTATCGGTCCACTAGGCATTCACTAACGTTCTTGCATACCGCCCTATTCACTATACCCCTCACATGGGAATGTATGTTAGTTCATATCTGAGTAACTAGTGTTCTACCTAGAAAAGTTGACGAGTTTAAACTAGCTCTGATCCACTTCAGTGGCTGAATGGTCTGAGGAATTGTTCTCCCAATAAATTGGACTGCCAATTACAGGGAGATTGAATCTTTATCCCCGTCGGGTGTACCGAGGGAGATGTTTCCTAAATGGTTTTACACTCTCCTGCCACAGTGTGACATATCAATATATTATTTATCTTCCTATCTTGAAGCATCAAAATGTCCATTGGGAATTTGAAAAGCAAGATGTTTCGTTCCTTCAACTAACACTCATGAAAATAGCAAAAGGTATAATTTTCATCGAGTAAAACATACTTTATTTTTTAGCAAAGAGCCTTACTATCCGTTTGGGTTGTACACATATGCAATATGACACTAATGCGTTAGAGATAACAGTTGAATTTAGATTAAGTGTACCCGCATTTATATAGAAGCAGTGTAGAAAACCATTTAGGATGAACCACCTTCTGTTCACCTGATCAAATTACCACCTTAACCAGCCCAGCTAACCTGACAATGTGTAAGCAACAAAAAACCAAAACACAAAAAACTGTAGAAATAAACTTTTATATTACTCTCAACCCAGGGTGAAAATAGCCTCCATCTAATGTACACACCTACAAAACAATAACTGTCTTATCTAAGACAATCTCAAAATAGTCTTGTGTTTTAAGGCTGAAATACTCAATGAAAAAACTGAATAGAAAATAGCATCAACAGGTGGATGGTTCTTCGGAGTGTTAAGTTATGTATTTAAATTGTATCCTTTAGATCAGTGGTACACGCTATCTTTTCATAAGTGCGACCTCAGTGGATTATTTTATTTAGAATACACCATGTAAATAAAATAAACTTATTCCTCTTACTTATTTGAGTCTTCTTCTGCACCTTTAGTTTACGACGAGTTCTTGGCATCCTATAAATGTTTTGGCAGTCAAATATCTAGAGCCAAAGTAGTTTTATTGCACATAACATTTGCTTGTTGGATTATAGGAGTGTGCGAAGTCCACTGTTTCAATTTAAAGCAAAGTAGAATAAAATGTATACCAGAAGCCAAAACAAAGTTTGAGTATTAAAAAAAAAGTTTAATGTTGGGAAAAAAAACTACACTTAAAAAATAAACACAAACGTTTGTTTTAACTTTAAATATTTTTTTATAAGCTTCATAATTGTCGAATATTAAATTTTACTCTCGAATCGAAATTGAAGCCAAAGAATATTCAAAGTGAATTCGAAGTTTTCAAAGCTTCACACATGCCTACAGGATTACAAAGGCCCCATCTTACCTTACAGGAGTCTTACGTATCCTCTTTTTATCATCCATAAAAAAAATTGATCATTTCTTTGATAACTTGAGACCCCAGGGTTAACCACCCCTACTTTAGATAACCACCAAGAGACAAAGGATATTTCAACAGTTGAATAGCAATGTCAATAAGAAAGTTTTTTTAAGCTGGAAATTACTTTCCCAATAGTTTGCTTACCAATATTTCCAACAACAAAATTTGTCATGAATATTAAATGCACATAACACACAGAAAACAGAAAAAGATAAAATAAATTACTAGCAAATTAAACAAATAGACACCTTAAAATCAAATTTCTAATTATTTTTATATAAATTGGAAGTAACACAGTGTATGAAATATCGTGCCATAAAATAAATGTAATATAAAAGACATAAAATATATTTTCTTGGAAATTGTGATGTCATCTATTACTATTTGTATTAAGTCACAATAGAGTTTTATTTTAATTAAGTGAATACTTTTTTTTTTCAAACCACATAAAAACAAACATTTTTTTTTAAAAAACTCACTTCTACTTAGAAAACTAATCAAGTCTAACAACTTACAATAATTACTCCCGCTTTCCCCATGAAAGTTAAAACAACAAAATAGTGCTAGCTTTAAGAATGACAAACAGCAGTTCATTTCTCTTAAACAATGACAATTATTTTATTATGTGACTAGCACCAAGTCATAAAAAAATAAACGACATACATCATCCACATAAGCTACACATTTTATCTTTCATCCAAATTATTTGTATGGAAACAAGGAGTTAGCCGAGAAAACCAAATTACATCAATCTTGACTTTAAACAAAAAAAAAAACATTTTTTGGGGATGAATATAAATTGACACTCGTTTAGAAGTTACAACAGATAGTGAAATTGTATTTAATATCAAGGGTCCAATCAGATGTCCTGATTTGTCCGTACTCTACGGTTTCTATAGCCCGAGCAAAACAACTAAATCAAACGAGACAATAGTTAGAGCCTTACACAGTTTATAAATATTTGCTTAGTTTCCAAGGAACACATCAATTAACATAAACAGACAACTCGAAACATTACACATATTAACCGGACTGGTAGTGTGGATGAAACATTCATGCGGGTAAATATCTTATGTTTAGAAAACATGTAATTTGAATGTTTGGATTATTTAATGTAAAATGCCGTCTTTGTGGGATTTGAAAGTAAAGAAAAAAATTGTGCTGAAATTGTGGAATGAGAAGGGTGATACGATGCTTCAATGAGACCCCAAATTTATGAGATGCGAGGTTTGGTCGATGGGTGGTTCCTGTTCAACCAACACTACTCACGATGCACAAGAACATAGAGTCCCAGACATGCCAGCACGGCATACTGTAAACAGAGTGAACAAAATAAAATTGATGACATTAACTCATATTCCAAAAACACTAAAAATATAATTAGATAAAAATAAATTTATAAATACACACAATTTTATGAAAAACAAAGGCTGTGCAAATCCAAGATTTTCAATTTCAAATCCTTGCTTACTAAATCAAATATTATAGAATGAAAATAGTTCAAATTAAATATTTCACCTCAAATATTTTATAATTAAATTATATCAAATCCAAATTGATTACTAGGCTAAATTATAGAAATAATAATTAGATTTTAAGTGTTATGATATTCACAAGCTTATATGGTCTAGTCAAATGTTTTAGGGATTAGGAAGGTTATATTAAGAGGAAATGTACTCGCATTTGCATGGAGGGAGTGTGGAAAACAATGTTTGGAAGAAAGAAAAAACCTCAGTTCACCCGACCGTGATTCAAACCTCGATCTCTATGTCAACAGTCTAGTTTACTGCGAGAGTAGCGTGTTAGACCACGTGGCCACCAAAGCTAGTAAAAAAAAAAAATCATAGTAATTTCCTAAGCACATCAGGTTTGTGAGACTTTTACCATGTGACCAGAACAATAACTGGACTTGAGGTGGGAAGGGCGGGAACACTTGATATTTAGGTGGTTTTTTTTTTGCGGTTTTTATAGCGAAAACCCTTTTGGCCAGACTAAATAAAATATTGCTTCAGTAGATAAGTTTAGTTTCAATTTTCACATGAGCCCGCTTCGGTGGCCGCATGGTCTAAGGCGCTACTCTCGCTGTAGACTAGACAGCCGATGACTAGGCGATCAAACTTCGGATCTTGGTCTGGTGTATTGAGAGAAGTTTTCCCTAAATCATTTTTCACTCTCCCTCCAAGCAAATGCAGGTGCTCTTCCTCTAAATGTAGCCTTCCTTATCCCCAAAACAGTTAGTGTAATTAGTACATAAGTGTATAATCTGAACAGGTAGCAAGACACAGTGCTACATAAAAAAAATGTTTCTACAAATATTAATCTCAAAAGTTCTTAAATATTTGTCATTGTCATTGAAAAGGACTTTTTTTTACACACATATTTAAAAAGTTTGTTCAAATTCTTCGATGTTTATGAAAGATATTCAGGAACTGAAGAGACTACTAGAGTTAGGAAATCAAACTAAGCGCATCTACAATTATTTATTTTGGCCAAAATAGTTTTTTTTTGCTATAAAAACCATAATAAAGCATACCTTAACTCGCATTCCCTGCCTTCCTACCTGAATAAAAACGACGACCTAAACTTACTTTAAACTTGGGGTACTCGTTCATGTAAATGGTGACCATGCCGACATACGGTAGAAACCCCCGAGCTCGGCCCACAACATCCTTCTTTGTAAGCCACAGTTGGCCAGGGGCGTACAGTCCTCGGTCATCCACACTATTGTTGTCGCCCTTGGTTAGAAACTTAACTGTGCCATTTTCCCTGGAAAAAAAAAAGATAATTATTTATTGGTCTGCTATTTATAAAGCACTTTAAACAAGAATATACCTGATATCACTTTTAGAACTGTGTGTTTGGGGAAGAGGTATGCTCTAAGCTAGGGATGGTAAATCCACTGGAAAGCACGCGAGCAGAATTTGTGTAGCACGCCGACATGAAAAAAAATAACAATAAATAAAACCTTTTCTAAGGTGGCATATTTTAAAAGTCGATACTATTTCGACAGCCGTGTCATTCAATGACATGTCGCACTAAAATCAGCGGTTGGAAACAGTCTTGGTGTGTATTGTGCGCTGTTGAAGACGAATTATGAACCAAACCTAAATCTTGGCTATCAAAATACAATAACATATTTCAAACTAATATATAAAAAATTATAAAAGATTTTAATTTTATGTTCTATAAAAATGGAAGGATAAATGGTAAAATTGACAGACGGGTGAAATCTTCGAGAGTAGTTGTATGTATGTGGACTATTGCAAAGAATGAAGTAGTGTCAAAAGAGGCAAAGAAGGCCGTATATTAAAGTGTGTTAACACCAACGTTGTTCTACGGATGAGAAGTGTGGGTTTATCAGGAGAAACACAAGCGTAAGGTGAATGCAGTTGGAATGAGATATCTAAGAAATGTGTGTGGAAAAACTCGTATGGACAGAGTCAGTAATGAATGGGTGCTGAAGGAGTGCGGTTTGAAAGGGAATGCAACAAACAATGTAAAAGAAGTGTCTTACGATGGTTTGGGCATGGTGAGATAATGAGTGTGGATAAAGTGACGAAGCATATATATGAAGGTAGAGTGTGTGTGGATCAAAAGGAAGGTGTGGGCCATGTAAGAGTTGGTTAAATGTTGTAGATGAATATGCGAAAAAGAGAACTATTTAGAGTTTTGAGAATAAAAGAGGATTTATGACTGTGTATGGATGTTGTTGAAGTGAAGGATGTATGCAAGGATAAGGAAGTGTGGAGAAATTTATTGAGGATGGATTAAGTTTGGAGTTGTTGTTTTTTGAGTTATATGCACAGTTTCTTGCCTACCCCGTAAGGAGACAGTGTGATTAGGTATGTATGTGTTTAGTTGTTTTTTTCCGCTAAAGGTGTTACTTCAACGTTTCTACTTAAAGTTATTACGAGAAGCTGACGACAAACAGGGAGATTGGGGTTTGAATCCTGGTTGGCTGTATCAATAGTGGTTACCTAAATGGTTTTCCGCTCTTTGTGCAAGCATATGTGAGCACATTTCTTCTAAATTCTACCTTCTTGATTGCTACAATGCTAAAGCACCGGTAATTAAAAGAGTATGCGCAAAAATAAATAAAATAGAAACCCCTTCTAAGCTTTGTGATTAAAGTTGACTTGAAAATTACTTTATCATTAAATCTGGAGGGGAAAAAACTTGTTCATTTTAGTTTTAAAATGTTATCTTTTTTTCCTATATAAATAAAATGAAGAGTTTGTTTGTTTGTCTCTCATGATCATTGCATGCAGAGGCTGAAATTTTAAAATTACTAGCCCCTGTGCACGAAAACGTGCAACCCGAAGCTGGAATTTTAAAATTTGGATTAGATTTTTTTTAAATGAATTTAAAAACTGGGTTGGAAGAAATAAATGGAAACTTTTTTTCTGTCTGTTTGAAGCAAATAAAAGCGTTGCCCAGGGTAGCCATGCAATCTTCTGCTAGTTATTTATATTACCAAGCTTTCTTATATAGGCATAATGATATATCTTTAGGGGATGATTAAAAAAAATTTCAAAAACATAATTTCTCTAATTGCCACTAATTACTCACTTTTCATGCAGCTTGAGTACTCTGTGAACTATTGGAATATCTCTGCCTTCGACTTTAAAAACGACTATCTCGCCAACTCTGACAGGTTCTTCCTTGTAGTTGGTCAAGAACAACAGGTCGCCTCGATGGAAGGCAGGCTCCATGCTACCACTTTTGGAAACGAAACAAACATTAGAATCACATCAAGCTGTCGTATCAATAATATACTCGATATATTTGATTGTTCTGTTTGTTTTATTTGGGGTATTTAAGTCGGCACTTTCTGAACCAACTGATTACATCAGCACAAGACTTACAAAACGGGTTGTACAGAAGGTTCACCAAGCCTTTGACTCCACTATTTTTCTGTTGTTCGACTCAAGACTCCTTCATAATTTGCTAAAGTATATTAATTAGACCCGCCTCGGTGGCGTAGTTGGCTAACGCGCCAGTCGTGTTGAGCCAGACCACAGAGGACGGGAAGATCGAGGTTCGAATCTCGGTCGGGTGAACTGGGGGTGGTTTTCCCTAAATGGTTTTACACTCTCCCTCCACGCAAATGCAGGTTCACTTCCTCTAAATTCAACCTTACCAAATCCATTAGTGTAATTAGTACTTAAGCGTACAACCCGAACGGGTAGTAAGACGCTGTGCTAAATAATAATAATATATTAATTAGTAGAGGTGTGCGGGATTCCAGAATTTCAGCTTGGCGTACCGACTCCACAAACCAAGTGCAAAGATTATTGGCACCAGGATTATGCCAGATTTATGGCGCCAATATTATTGACACTCAGATTCTGTTTCCACATACGTCAATCAGTTTTAAACTGGCATGCAAGGGATAGGCCTATTGTTGGTTTGAATTTAACGTCTGTCGATGTTTCGCTTTTTTATATGATTTAAAAACATGATGTTATAAGACAGGGTTAGGCAACTGGTCTATCTTGCAGCATTTTTTCAGTTGACATGTATAAAACTACATCGTCATTAAAAGTTAATATTTGATTCCTTTAAAACTTGCAAATACATCAAGTAATTTCTATTCGAGTGTGATCATAAAAAATAGGCCTAACTTTGATTGTTCGTTAACAGTAATGTTGAAAGAAAATTAAGATGAAAATGTAGATTTTATTTATTCTATGTATTTTTTTTTATAAAGGTGGGGACATAGGTAGCCTAAGTATTTAAGGAAGGATTTAATTTGAGAGAAAAACCCAAAGGAGAGTCCAAGAAATGATTGGTGATTGCGGGTTCTTTGATAAATTTTTATTCGATCGGGAACCAAAAATGTTGCCGACCTTATTTTTATTGTATAGGCCTTTTAAATAATGCATATTTTGGCCTTTGCTGAGTTTACATCAAATTCTGTGACTGATTCATACATAGCCTCGGCAATTTTTCTCAAAGCTACATCTATATGATTCCTGTCTCTATAAGATTAATGTTTATAGTTCCACAAGCATGGATATTGTCCGTATGCCTCCAGGAACTTTACTATAAGTTCTGATGACCATTTCTTTGATAATCTCACCATTGTTTGTAGGAAGACTATCAACAATGAAATACTTGTTCATAAGCAATTAAGACACTGACACCAAAAAGTACACCTGCTCTTTAATTTACTGGCGCAATGATTAGTGGACCTTTCAATTGAATTAAAATGTTTCCATATGTAACTAAATTGACACCAGTCGAGTGGCGACAATAATCTTTGGATGTGGAAACCCTGCTTTGTTTTTACCTGGTACCTAAACCAGTTGTGGTTATAAACGTCTAAATTTCCACTGCACCATTTATCAAATTTCAACCAAACCAAGATCAGAACCCGTACCTTAAGAGTAAGCTCTTAACCATATCCAAGGCATCATTTAATGTAACCGATTGGGGGTTGAACACACTGTATAGGCAGCCATGTCCTGTAATTATTATAATTTTAACTAATCTAGTCTACTCTTGCAATAAAATAGACTGCCCATTACGATGGGGAGGTCAGAGTTTAAATCACGGTCAAGTTTAATGATGGTTTTACCTCAATAATTTTTGGATCTCTCAACGCAAATGCAGGTACACTTAATCTAAATTAAGCCTTCCTCATCCTTAATTTATATTCATAATTAGGGCTAATATGTATAGTGAATACCCCAAACAAGTTGTAATAAGTGAGGTTGAAAAAAAAAACCTAAGCTACTTTATTTAAAGGATTTCGTTTTAATGTAACCAAGTGTATATTTCACTGGGAATATGCCTATATGATCCAGCAAGTGATCTACCAACCTCAAGACTACCACAATTGGACTTTCACTTCCAGTGACAACCATAAGCCCTTTCCATATCATCAGAGCAGATGAAACGATCATACCAAAGCTCAGAACCTGGTATAGGAACTGAAACAGAAATTAAACCGAAAATTAGATCCTGTTTTTTATGTTCAAACAGAAAATTATGTACCTCCATATGCATAGGTAGTTATATTTAACTTGAAGATTTATAATCATACCTGGCGTTTGTTCATACGTTTCACATCATCAAATATACTTTGAAGCATTTTTACTGTTTTCTTTATATCTTTTCTTCAATTTTCTTGCAACTTTCCTAAACAGCCTAGCCAAGCGCCGGTCCACGTCAGACATTAACCAGAATGACAACATGCGGGGTTAAGACTTCAATTGTTTGTAATTTTATAGCAAGAACGCCAACCTTTCAACACCAACTTCTCGTATTTAAAAAAAACTTTTTACATTTTATTTATATGGTTGGCTGCCTATGTTTCTTTTTTATCAGCTGTTTCTTTTAACAAACGTCAAACTATAATTATTTTAAATTTTTAAATTGATTTACAGGTAAACAAATTTCCAATATATGACAGGTTTTTCATTTTGATGCAATCCCCAAAAAATTATTTTATATTCGGCTAAGCTCAATGTTTTATGGTAGTTAATATGCTTTAATTTTTATTTTTTCTTCTCCAAATTTATAAATCATGTCATTAGCTTTCTTCTAACGCCATGTTACCATTTTGATGTCTGGGTAGTCAGAAATGATTCCATCAGCATTCCTCAAAGTTAGGTCATGTTGATTTTTTGTCTGAAAGCTAGGTTAAATAGGCCCTAGACTACCATAGGACTTTCATTTTTTGAATGTGGCTGTTGGAACTACTATTACCACACTTGCTGGCTCTATAATTGAAAACATAAATTAACAATGCCAAGCTCTAAAAACCTAACCAATTCTACCACATTTCTTTAATTAGCCCCTATATAAAAACGCTAAAGGGGTAAGGTTGAGGAAGGTAGAATTTAGAGTAAGTGTACCCCCATTTGTGAGGAGGAAGAGAGAGAAACCATTTTGGGAAAAAACACCCTCAATACACCCAACCAGAATTCAAACCTTAATCTCCTCGTCATTGGCAGTCCAGTCGATCACGACAGCGACATCTTTGACCATTTGATCACAGGAACGGGTAATGTATTGTTAATTCAGATAGTAGCAAATCACAGATTTTCTACCCTTATCGTAAACCCAATCATCGAATCACCAATAAAACAGTGCCTCTTTTTGTTCCTCAGATTAGTATGTCGAGCTCATACTTTTTGGAATCTCTTCTTAAAGTGTCTGAGAAAGCAGCCAACATTGCTCGAGTGTGCAGACAAAATCAACATCTTTTCAAACTTTTAGTTCAAGAAAAGAAAAATGAAGAAAAGAATCCTAGGTTTTTTCAAGACTTCAAGACACTTGCCGATGTTCTTATTCAGGAAACCGTGAAGCACGATATTGGCAATCAGGTAAACGTCTGGACTTTTTTTAAGTTACATAAGAAAAAAATACTTTCATACTCCCCTTCATAGCTTACCGTATGCCTTCGTGATATACAGTGACCTTATCAACTTTGAGAGGGGCGATAAGTATGGAAACATTGGTATGGGTTTATTTAATGGTCTGCACTACTGAATTTGATCTAGAAGAGACCAGGACTCAGTATTGATTGAGCGTATTTGTTATTATTATAAATCCACCATCTTTATCCTGTATTCTAAGATTAGTTTGTACTGTTTAGGATTGTATTTAACTTACGCAAACATTACAACATTTAACAAGCCTACTTAAACTGTATACATTATATTTATTATTTATTTAATCATTCATTTCAGGAAGTGCACATTAAATACATCATATATATATACATATATATATATATATATATATGTATATATGACAATGGAAAGTGTGGTAGCGACCTCAAGTCCTGATTCGAAGGAAAGAATGTATCAAATTTGAATGTTAACTTATCTAATTACATTACAAATTATTATCTGCTTTGATGATCAAATAGTTTAAGGCATCACTCTTGCAATAGACTGGACTGCCGATGACAGGACAGATTGGGTTTCGAATCCTGGTCGAGTGTATTGAGGATGGACTTCTACTCTCCCTCCGCACAAATTCAGGTACACTTCCTCTAAATTCAACCTTCCTTATTCCTAACACACTAGCATAACTACTACAAAACGCGTCCAACCCAAAGGGGTAGTAAGATGCGGTGCTAAATTAAAATAACTAATTTTTTAATTAATAAAATAAATACCCATTTTGGTGGCCTAATATTCTAACACGAAAAAATAAAATAACATAATTGAGAGTCTGACATTGTCATTCATGTTAGTGAATAGTTTGTGTTGCCACCCG
>CABFWB010001058.1:16545-28510 GCA_902151455.1 Timema bartmani | reverse complement strand
AATTTTTTTTTTTTTTTGCCAGAATCCTTTTGTAGCTATAGACAAATTAATATAAATTTTTAAAAAAATGACAAAATTACGACGACATGAGATGTAAAGTTTGATACAAATCTCTAGGCTAGAATTATTTTTTAGAGAATCATCATCATCAAATTGTCGACCTCAGTGGTCTTGGGGTAAAGTGATTGCCTCAGGACCCGATGTTCATGGGCTCAAACCCAGCCGAGGTCGACAGAGTTTTCTAGAGCAATATAAATCTGTAGCACAACTTCCTTTGGATGGGAAGTAAAAACCATTGGTCTCATGTTGATTGTGGCAGGTGGAAGAACCCTAGAAGGTATGTGAAAATACTGTTCCAGACAAAATTGGTGGGTCCTTCTGCTCTCGCTCATAAAAATTGTCATGTTTTTTTTATATATCAAGTTGGCCCAGAAATTGCACGTTAAATATCTCTAAAAAATAAACATACAACATTAAGTAGTTTGATGATTGTGAATATTTCCTCAGGTGGCACGGCAGATGTCTGTGGGGGGTGAGCTATAACGGCGTCAACTACTGCTCCCTGGTTCCGGATCAGGGCGATGACATAAAAAAGGTTTGATAGTTATTTTCTATACCTAAACCTTTCCAAAATTGGTTTATCATTTTTTACATTTAACACATGAGCAACTAATATGAATGTAACTATCAAACCCTCGAATTATTGAACACTGAATCTTTAGTAATAATCAAGGATTTGAGAAAAAATATTAAATGAAAGATTAAAATATTTACTTTCTTCAAATTCTGTGTTGGATTTTGTTTCAGAGCTCTATTACTCTTTTTTGGTTGTTTTATCCCAACATGATTAACAGACAAACTTAACCACTGAATGAAATGATGTTTTAATGAATGCATTATAAAAACAAATGTACACATTTATTTACTATTTTTACGTTCTATTTCCTACTATGTCCATAATTTTTTTTAATATTCAAATTACATATTTAGGATTGGCAGGTAAGATGAAGAATTGGATTTGTAAAATAGTGGACTCGACTGAACTCTAGCTACTAACAACTTAATCTAAGATATAATTAGTTATAAGGAATCATATTCTGAAAATTGAAAAATGACACCTTGACACGAGAATCGAATCTTCGACTCGGTAGTTGGCTTATTGCTGCCACTTGTACAATTATTATAATTGTAAGGGATCGCATATTTAAGAATCAAATAGCCGAAGCTATTATTTATGCTTTTTAGTGAGGGATTCTCCATCTAGATAACATATTCTGAAAATTGAAAAATGACACCTGGACACGGGAATCAAACCCAGGACCTTTGGCTTAGTACGCCAATGCTATAACCACTGAGCTATCCAGGAATCATCCCGTGATATCTAGATGGAGAATTCCTCACTAAAAAGCATAGTTGATAGCCTCGGCTATTTGATTCTTAGTTATAAGGAAGATAATTTATAAAAAACTGCACCTAAATTAGTGTGTTGGAATGTACTTGAAATCGCTCTCTTTGCACTTTGCTTGGATACACCTCTACCTCCTTATCAAAGGACTGTTCGGTCTCAACTGCAGGGTTTATATGTTGTTTTTGTCACCGCATCTTAATACCGGTTTTGCTCGTATACATATATATGTACTAATTAGGACCCGCTTCAATGGTTGAATGGTCTAAGGCTTGTGTTAGTCTTGCTTGCTGAAGACAGGGAGTTCGGTTCGAATCCCGATCGGGTGTACTGATGGTGATTTTACCTAGATTATTTTATTTTCTCCTTCCGCGCAAATGCGGGCAAATCACCTCTAAAATGCTTCCCTCCTCATCTATACCCCATTAGAGTATCATATATGTGTATAACCTGAATAGGTAGAAAGAAGCTGTGATTAAATAATAAATATCACTAATTAATCTAATGTGATATGGATGGAGGAGGCTGAATTTAAAGGAAGTATACCCCGCGTTTGCGTGGAAGGAGAGTGGAAAACCAATTTAGGGGAAAAAAACACCTTCATTACACTTGTCTGGGATTCAAACCATGATATTCTCGTCATCGGTAGTCTAATCTATTGCTAGAGCAGCACCTTAGACACATTAGCGTGATTAGTACATAAGCGTATAACCCGAACGGGTAGCAATAGGCAATGCTAAAATTAAAAAAAACAATACTTTATTCAGTAATAAAAGCAAACATTTATGTACTTTTATTTTTCAAAATTATGGTTCCAAGATGTTTCTAATTTGTGTAAGAACAGGGTTTCAGGACGAGCTGCCTTTGAATATATGCGACATGTTTATACCACTTCAGGTAAGCTGTTGTTGTACAGGTGGTAGTCCTGAGCAGGTTTGAGAACTCTGCACTGGTGTCTTCTCTGAACTGCGCTGGATATTCTTTGGCAGAAGCGGCCGGCGCGGGCTACAAGCTCTTATGCGTGGCGGACGGATGCGCGGATGCGTTTGTCCTCTTGAAGAGCTCCACTTATTTCTGGGATACGTGTGGGCCCCACGCTCTGCTCAGGTCCATGGGTGGGGTCATACTTGATTGCAAGAGCATCAATTGCATGGAAGGTGAGCAAGACGGGCTCGCAGGTCGATGTGTCTCAGCCTGAAGATCATTGATCTTGACCTTGGCTAAGAACTGTAAACCACTTACATAAGTCACACCATACATATTTTCCAGGACAACAACTTTTATAAGCTGCATCGGTGGGCGCTCGATTTAAGGCACTAGTCTTACATTTAAGAACTGTAAACCACTTACATAAGTCACACCATACATATTTTCCAGAACAACAACTTTTATAAGCTGCATCGGTGGGCGCTCGATTTAGGCACTAGTCTTACATTAGATTAGACTGCTGATGACGGCAAGATCGAGTTTTGAATCTCGGTCACGTGTACCGGGGGTGATTTTCCCCCAAAAGTTTTCCACTCTCCCTCCACGCAAATATGAGTACACTTCCTTTAAACATAACCATCCTAATCCCTTAAATCATTAGCATAATTAGTACACAAGCATATAACCCGAACGGGTAGTAAGAAATATGACAGATACCTTCTTTAACCATAATCTTATGTGCAATATAAAGGTTTTCATGATCGTCTAACAGATGGCAGTACCAACTTATTTTTAGTAAAAAGTTGACTTTACCTCTCTTTTTCCCTGTACCCTTCTTGCTTCCACTTTCCAAAGGGGATCTTTAAATGTTTCGTGCTAGTGGTTACCAAACTCTTTAGTGAACGGGTGGAGTTTGGGGCTAACCCCAACAGAAGCCAGGTCAGATGCATGCGAGAGGCAGGAGAAGTGTCGACAAGCTTAGAACAGGGCATGGCCATTTGGTGCCCAACTGAGTGGGCTGGGAGTGTGAGGGTAGGTGACAATCTATAACATTGTCAGCACCCGTAACCTCCAAAACAGGTTTACCTGAGGATCTATTCACAGCAGTTCCACTACACATGTGTAGGCCACAACAGGCTTAGTAATCCGGTGGTCAAAACAACAAATACTCGAGTAAATAAAGTGAAATACAGGCCGGAAAATAGTATGACTGTTTGTTTCGAACAGAAACATTGTAGTTGGAGGAATTTTACTAAACTGACCAAGCTACAAGCAAGTGATGACTGTGATGATGATGCTAACAGTGTTTCCCACAGGTTGGGGCGCCCCCCACGTCCTCACGGGGGCGTGAATTATTCTCAAGATGGTGCCAATTTTATTTAGTCTAAGATTGTTAACTGGTTCTCAAATTATTGGCTCAAATAAAACAAATAATAAAAAAATATAAATACTCTAAACTCATAATTTCTTAAATATTTGTTCATTGTAACTATAGAACTTTTTTTTAGCACATCTATATTTCTGTGGTTGAGTGGTTAAGGTGCTGGCCTTCATTGAATGAGCCATAAAGTTTAGTAGCCTACACACACAATATTTTAATTGTTGTGTTAATTACAGAGACTTATAGCTATGTTAGAGAGACATTTTTTAAAGAATTTGGGTATCCCTCGTAACGGCTGTGCTATTATTATTTTTTATCTTGTTGACGTATTTTAACCAAACTTTGATACACAAAGAAGAAACCCCAAGGACCCCTCCGGTTTGTATTTTATCTTCCTCTTCTTGGCTTAGAAGTGTCCTTAATGTTAAAAGAATTAACTTCTTCAGGCAAGTGAGGAACAAATTGTTTTGACATTGTATTAGTAAAACTTATTTATTACATTTGTACCCTTTGGGGTCTAGTGGTCAAAGTTCCTGGCTACAGATCCATAGGTCCAGGGTTTGATCCTCAGCACTTCCAGATTCTTCTGTGAATCATTGTGTTTGGAACGAGGTCAACTCAGCCTTGTGAGGACAAATGAGGAGCTACTTGAATGAAGAAGTAGCGGCTCTGGTCTAGAAAACTGAGATTCAGTCGGAGGGTACATTGTACCGACCTTACGACACACACTATCAACAGAAGTTGGCACTATTTTCGCCAACAAATGTCTGCTCAGTCGGTGTGGCTGGATTGTGGGCTGAAGTACTATAGTTTTTACTTTTTCACTACCTTACAGGTAGAGAAAGTATTGTGATCGCCAAAAAAATTTAACTCGAGATTTTGATGAATTTTGACATTTCATGACCCCCTGAATCAAAAAAAAGTGTTTTTTGCATTTCTCTCTGTCTGTCTCTACCTCAGAGTAGAGCCTAAACTATTTTACCGATCAGGCTAAAACTTGGTATCTGGGGTTTTCATAGGGTCGCCCCAAGCGGTTTTTGGAATTGGATATTTAACCCTAAAATTAAGGGTAGTTTCCAAAAGGGTGAAAAGAGACAAAATCAATCGGTTCTAACGATTTTGATTAAAATTCGTATCTAGACGTTGATTATGATTATCTATATACAATGGCTATTTCATTTTCCCATGAAAATGACTTCTAGGGTACTTTACAGAAGCAGAAATTTCCGGATTTTGAAATCTATCTTTTAAAAAAACCAATAGTTTCTGAGATATTGGCAAATATATTAATACAATCTTGTGAGCTTTATTTGTACAGAGATACTACTTATGTTTAAACGCAATGATTCTCTAATTCCAGAGTAATTAAATAAGTAAGTCTCTCAAAAAGTTGATGTTCTTTTTCCTTTAACCTCTTAGGGAAAATGTTTGTACAAGAATGATCTCTCTCTATCATTTTAGACTCATTTGTCAGTATTTTCCATTTTTATTGGTCTAAATTTATAAATGAGGAATAACAATGCGATAACCATAAGATGTGCAACCTCTAATAAAATATAGAAAATTTTTAATCAGAAGTCAAAATTTTAATACGAAGTGTTGATCCTTGTGGACCCAATATTGATACATTTTTTTTTGGTTCAAATATACAAATGAGGACTTTAATTCTTTAAAATTAAAATTTATAACACTTAAAACCGGGAGTTAAAAAAAGTTTTACCTAAGTATAACACAATTTTTTCTCGGGTTTGATAGTGAATATTATTTCGTTTCACATATATTACAAGTTTTGAATAAATATCTCCATTATTAGACAGTGAAGCGAGAAAGTCCTTGTGTAGTTCCGTACCATTTATTTTTGTATTATATTTGTACCATTTTTTTAAGTTTTGAAAAATGCGATGGGTCTAAGATTTCATAAAAAACAAACTAATCAACTGTTTGATTTGACACAAATATAGTAATAACAAAGTAAAAAGAATTAGGCTACATAAATACTTCATAAAAATGCTCATTATATACAAACTTTCCTTGCAAATAAAAATTTCAAAAATGTCCTAAAAGCCCATTTCATAAAGTAATTTAAACTGCACACCCATCAATTTGCTTACACCTAATTTTTTCATGTAGGAAGAACATTATTGCGGGCACAAAACAAGAAAGCATCTTCAATAGAAAATTCACATTAATATCTTTCTTGTGGGGATTTTTAGGGGTGCCAGGGGGATTGCCCCGATCTCCCCACCCCCGCTTAAATTTACCACTGCCCCTAGTTTTATGGGTCTAATACTAACCAGATGCTGCTTACAGGGAACAAGTTGAATAAGGAGATATCGTACACTTGCGGCGACCTAAAGGACAAGTCCCTGGGGATGTCTGCGTTCAGCAACAAGGGAGGTTTTGTCGCTAGTCGAGACAAACAGACCCTGGACAAGTTGGTCACACTCATCGCTGGACTAGAGTAGGTCCACCTGGAATCGTGCTACCGAATATATAAAAAAAAAGCATATTCTCGTTGGATGAGAAATATAGTTATCTGATATTTTTTATTTTTGCAAATATTCAATTTAAAATTGATGTTTTATATAGGAGCAAAGCAAATTGACAAAGTCTCTCAAAGATATTTACTATTTACTAAGTCCTAAATGAATAGTTTCATTGGGACGTTAAAATTATTATAACTTTCTTTAGCTTTACAAAAGATTTTTAACTATTTTCCAGTCTACCTTTGTATTTTATTTTTTATATAAAACGATATAATTTTTAAGTTAAATATGTGGTAAAATATGTTTGTAAGAATGTATTTACTATTTTACACCACAAATAAGATTACTAAACCAACAGCATTGGAATTCGAGCCTTTTATTGATCAAAGTAGCTATACTTATGTCTTTATATTCTTGAATAATTTTTATTTTTATCCCGAAAGTAATACATGTTTTTTTCTAACAATCTATATTTCATTTACTCTATTATCAGCATTTTTCCTGTTTATTACAACCTTTCGTTTGTTCCCATCTAATTCTTCCATCATGTTTTAGCATTATTTCTTCCCCCATTTTTGTGTTAGGGTTTTCTATTTTTTTTTACAGACTCACACACAGTTTTTCTTGCAATAATATTTTAAGTTCAAGTAGGCAATCATTAACTTTTATATAGGAGCAAAGCAAATTGACAAAGTCTCTCAAAGATATTTACTATTTACTAAGTCCTAAATGAATAGTTTCATTAGGACGTTAAAATTATTATAACTTTCTTTAGCTTTACAAAAGATTTTTAACTATTTTCCAGTCTACCTTTATATTTTATTTTTTATATAAAACGATATAATTTTTAAGTTAAATATGTGATAAAATATGTTTGTAAAGATGTATTTACTATTTTACACCATCAAATAAGATTACTAAACCAACAGCATTGAAATTAGAGCCTTTTTTGATCAAAGTAGCTATACTTATGTCTTTATATTCTTGAATAATTCATATTTTTATCCCGAAAGTAACACATGTTTTTTTTCTAACAATCAATATTTCATTTACTCTATTTTCAGCATTTTTCCTGTTTATTACAACCTTTCGTTTGTTCCCATCTAATTCTTCCATCACGTTTTAGCATTATTTATTCCCCCATTTTTGTTTTAGGGTTTTCTAATTTTTACAGAATCACACACGGTTTTTCATGCAATATTATTCTAAGTTCAAGTAGGCAATCGCTTTGACCAGTGTCAAACATGTTTGTTAAGAGCAAAGGTTCACATCACCTTGCGCTAAGATATTATTTAAATAAGGAAATATTGTCATTATGATAAATTATATTTGCATATAACAAAAATTAACCGTAAGTATAGTATGATTTTGGTAGGAAGAACAGTAGAAGTTGGTTACTAAAGTTACCAAAACAATTTTAATATATTCATACATCAAGTCATGTTATCTGCAGTTGTCACTTTTGATAGATATTATCAATACCTTATAACAGAAATAATATGGTAAAATAAAATATGTTTGAATTTTCTATACTGTTCTTCCAACCAATAATCAGGATATAATTAATATTTTGTCAGACATAATTAAAAATTGATATAGTGAGCTATAATTTTCTTTGAGGCCTTGGGGCGTTAGCCTCTGTCACCCTCCCTTAAATCCGGGCCTACTACCACAGTTTTTAAAATTGTAAGTACTTTTTACACTTAGAAACATGTTAATATTTATTTATTCTTCCTGCTAAATCGTTTAATTTGAGTTTTCGATATTTGGATCTGGGTCTAGGATTGTTTAACTAGATCAATCTGAAGTACTAGTATATGTGAATTGTCAGATAAAAGTTGTAATTGCAGGTATGACCTGTTTTGTGTTAAATGTGAAAGCAAAAAAAAATAATAATTTAAGCTTAACACCAAACACATCTAAGATTTTCTGATTTTTTAGTTAACTTTAAAATTATCTTTTTATTATTTTTAGTGATATTCGAGTCTTAAACTACTCTCTGAGGAAACATTATGAAGAAATAGGATTTTAAGGATAAGGATTAGCAAGGCCGTAGAAAGCTAGTTTTTTTTAGGGAGAGATGAGTTCCGTTATATATGAACCCCCATATCCTTTTCTACACCCTTGAGGACTAGCTCTTACTCGGATCAAAGTTGCGATCAACATTGGGAGACCTGCTTCAGTGGCCGAATGGTCTTAGGCGTCGATATTGCAATGGACTTAGACTGTCGATGAGAGGGAGATCGAGGTTCGATTCCAAGTTGGGTGTGTTGAGGGTGGTTTTTCCTAAATGGTTTTCCACTCTCCCTTCACAAAAATATGGTTACATTTCCTCTAAATTCAACCTTCCTTGTCCCTAGATCATTAGCATAATTAGTATATATGTGTATAACCTGAACAGGTAGTAAGATGCATATTTAAAAAACAGGGGGTGGGGGGGAGATTGCCCCCTTGGGGCAGCTGGCGGAGGTAACACTTGCCTCCCTGATAATCTTTAATTATCCTTTCACACTTATATCTTTTCTGTTTATAATTTACTTAAATAACAGATAAATTCAAGTGAATATTCCAAGTGCTTTCAGTTTTTCCCCGCCCTTTAAACACGATTTAGGTTAAGTTCTAGTCATAATAAAAAATAACAGTTTTTCTATTTTTTTTATTTCCAAAATAGCCTGTAAGACCTCTGAGGCAATAATTACTTAAGAAATATATTTCTACTTAGATAGCAATTAGACTTCTTAACAACAAATATTTATACAGTCACAGTTAAAAAAATTTGAACTCTTACCTACGGAACATGATGTAAGTAAAGTTTTTTTATAAAGAGAATATATTTTTGACAAATGTTTTTCAATTTTTATTGTTAATTCCACTGTCGTTAGTGTCACAGGTACATTCCATGACGTTTTCTTCGACTTTACTTGTGCTTGACTGGCACTTGGGCCGTGCTTGGCATTGTTCTTCGTCATAATTAGGTCAGAAGCTATATTATCGAAAACTTTCTTTCTCTTCGCTTTCCTTTCTCACATGACATGATGTATACTTATCTTATTCAGAGTGCAGTCGAGGTTATGTATAGTCAAAGTCAGGGCAATGCGAGGTTAGGCGCTAAAACAACGATCAAAAGTTATAAAAACAAAAACAAAAAACTTTATATATTTTAATATTCTATTAATATGTACATATGTCTATGATATTATTTTTATATATAATTATGAAATTTAAACATGTATTTTAAGTACCTTATACACTTAAAAACGTGTGTTTTAATCTTTTTACGGCTATGCCGTGTAATTTGACCTTTTGATAGTTAACTCAAATTATATAGATTATTACTGTATTGACATTTAGTTTTTCTGTTTCTATTTTTAAAAAAAAAAGAACAAGATCATCAAAGAACACCAACTTGTCACAGAGGAATCATCCTCTGAGGATTACTCACTGTTAATGTTTTGTTATCGCGTTGGTGTAAAAACGTGTGTCCTTTATCTACCCTAAAAGTTGTCAAGCTTAACTTAATTTATTCCACTAAGGTCCAGCCAGGTACATATATGGGTGGGGTGGGGGGTGGGGGTCGTGAGGTTAAAGGCCCCCGCCTCCCCCAAAATCTAAACGAAAATTAAAAATTATAAAATTATCTTTTAATAATATCACGTCTTGTAGTAATAAAAGCTTAGTAAAAAAATACATTTGTAATTAATTTCAGTTTCACTTTTTTAACCGGACTAAACATTGTGAATATTAAGATTTAATATACTCATGAAATCCTTCACACACAGAGATAAAAATATGTCAAAATTTTGTAAAAAAAATAAATATTACAGTTGACCCATTCTTGCATTCACTAATAATTAATATGCTTTTTATGACTTTAAATAGAAAATTGATTAGTTTTTATAAAAATTATGTAAAATTAGTATATTTTCTATTAAAATTTATAAAAAGTATATCAATTATTAGTGAATACAATGATGGATCTACTTGATTATATTTTTGTACAAAATTTTGATATATTTTTCTCTACTTGCAGGTCATATTCGTCCACCCCTCTAGAGCCCCACACTGTTTAGTCTTGAGATGAGCGTCATCGTCGGACAATATTTTAATAATGAGGTCCCCCCTCCCCCCGGAAAGTAAATTCTGGTTACGTGCCTGGACCCAGCTTATAAGATAGGCCATAATGTAATATGTCAAACTAAGACTGCCAACTTTCAGGTCAAACAAAGTGTACACCCATACACTATATATTAGAGATCTATCAATCATTGCTTATGTGAGTTTATTGCATACGGTTTTTTTTAATGTATTAAATATACTCCATTCTCTAGTTATTTACAAACATAATTATATTACTTATATTTTCAATAGGGTAATATAAGTCTTAGTCTAGTCATGAAAATAAATCCCTAATTATTTGTTATAAAAAAATGTATCATTATAAAGTTATTATGTGTGTACTAATTCTCATTTAATTACATACAGTAATCCTTTGTAAGAGGATTAGATGTTGATTGTATTTATAGAATTTTTAAAAGAGGGATTAAATAAGAAAGCTTGTTTTAATTAGTGTAGCATGGTGTTCTCGAAATGGAGGCATTTATTGTGTTTGGCTTTGTTATGTTGTTATCTATTCTTGTTAATAATTTGCTAATAGCAAGATATTGTTTTAGAAACAAGCGTTTTAATATGTGCTTTATGTTTAGCCATTTTAAGCCTTGAGTAAGTAATTTTTTTTAAAGTATGTTTGAGCCAGACTTAGTTTTACCCATTTAAATGCTATTTCAAGAAACTTACATATATTTATGTCTACTTAAAATAAAGGGTTATTCAGATATCCAGGTAAATAAATTACACAGCTTTTAGGACGTGACTGAAAGTATTTCCACGTAATGAACGTAGGGCCAGCAACGACCAATCACGGCATTATGAAATGTTAAAGTTGGCGCTGTATACACCTCTGGGGGGTAGGTAACAATGCAACACGCAAACCAACACAAGTGTCCCCACCACTCCCTTCCTTGACACACATTGGTAAAGTGTTCACCCCAAGACCCGATGTTCGTGGGTTCAAACCCAGCCAGGGTCGACGGATTTTTCCAGAGCGATAAAAATCTGTAGCAAAACTTCCTTCGGAGGGGAAGTAACACCGGTCGGTCTGATGTTGATTGTGGCATGTGAAATAACCCTGAAAGGTATGTGGAAATACCTTTCCAGGCAAAATGGGTAGGTCCTTTCGCTCTTGCTCATAGAAATTATCATGTGCTGAAATAATAATTCGGTTCAGAAAGTGATGTTAAATACCTTGAATAAATAAAGTAAAAGTAACATCATAATTTACATCACACTATAATTGTTATGCTCTGAAGATTGATGAGCCGCCTACCCCTACCCCCCGCCCCAGGTGCACACAGCGCCAAATGTGACCTTTCGTAGCACCGTCATTTGGTGTCACTGACCCCCAAGTGACCCCATAATGTGGAAATACTTGTCTAATCACCCCTTAAAACCTGCATAGTTTCTTACCCGGATAACTAAATACTCCTGCACGTTCCTTTTGTTTTCCTAATTTAAAAAACAATGAAAGTATGTTTTTGTCATTTATAAATTATTGTTGCAATCTGGAAGACTTTATAAAAGACAAATTATATTCTGAATAGAAGAAGGAAAAAAAAAAAAAAGAAAAACTTCTATAATAAATGACTGTTAAACCTACCTGTTAAACTTTTTTTTAAAGAGAATTATTCCGCCCCTTTTCAACCCCTTCCC
>CABFWB010001057.1:129144-191164 GCA_902151455.1 Timema bartmani | reverse complement strand
GGGTTGTCGTGGTTGGTACCAAAACAGTGACCATTCATTTGTTGTCTAAGTGCTCCTGTGCTGAGACCAATGTTTTCAGCAATGCAGTAGTTGCATTGTATTTGTTATCTTAAGATTTTCTGTGGAGTAGTCACAGTGACCTTTCATGGGTATTCCATTTGTGTGAGTCTGCTGTTGAATGAGATGGAAGGCTGGTGAATTTTGCAGGTACTGCATCTTGGTTTATTGTAAGGGTAGGAACTTTTGGCCTGTTGTTGTTTGTGGCTGTGTCAGGCAATTAAGGGTCAACCAGATTGTTGCAAAGATTAAGGGGGCATTTGAATGTTATTCTTGGAACACGTTGAGAAGATGTTATGTGAGAGATGATGAGGTTAGGATATTGTAACCCATGTTCAGGACAAATCTGAGTTTGTATAGTCCTTCATAATACTGGGTGGTGAGCAGTATGTCATTGGAAGGTTGTTTCTTAATAGGCTCCTGAATGGATAGGGCTCTGTTTATTTTACCGTTGACTATGTGTTTAGGTAAAAGTTTAGGCAAGAAATAACAATAAAATAATATAACATCTGTAAGAGCCTCACATAGAAATAAAACAGGGAGGTACAGTACAATTTTCATAAGAAGAACCTAATATAGAAAAGTTAATAATCTGTTTTCACATATTACTATGTCAATTCATTAGATCAGCAGCTGTTACTTTTGTTATATCTTACCTATAAAATATCAGGGATAATGTCATCAATGTTGCTCACAAATAAAAGTATTTTCTTAAAGGTTCTTCCTACCAAAATCTTATCTTAATGATCCTGACCTGTGAACTTGAAATTGGGGAACTGTGTCATGTCGACGCCCTCCCCTCCTCCATACTGTTTGGCCAACTTGTCCAACTCGGAGGCCAACTCCCTCTCAATCTCGGGGTTGACATCCACCAGTTTACCACCTAAAGAGCTGAAGAACAAAAATACACAGTTGAGGGTATCACGAGAGGATGTTTAATCACAATTTCGAGAGATAAAAACTCCACAAAAGAGTGCATTGTTGGGAATCAAACATTACCTGTTCAATCCAAAGTCAAGACTGTTGTTGCTTCCTTAACTAATGTTTCTATTACAGGGTCAAGTGGTTTCATGTCCTCCAACCCTGTACCCTACAATATTCCACTGGTGCAGCTTATAAGATAAGGCCATAACTGTAATCCATCAAAGTATGACTGCTATCTACTATGCTTGAATGATGGCATCTTTAACACTAGAATTGTAATAGTTTAACAAAAGAAAACAAGGACATAAACAGTCATTTACCCCAATAAGGATGAAAAAATAATTTGTATTGCTATGGCTAGGATTGAATCTCTTGCTAACAATCCAATAAAAGTATTTTCTGCCCTTAATAGATGGTTTTATTAACATTTTAATTGAGTTTTTGGGACTTTTTTTCAATCTTTAGCATGAAAGATTCAGATTTTGCTTTGGAACTATACTTTCTTGCAACACTTTGTAGATAGGAAGTATTGTGATGGTAAAAAAAAAATTGAACATCTGTGTGTCTGTATTTTGGACTAGAGCCAAAACCATTTTACAGAGTTAAAACTTGGTATGTATGGTTTTCATTAAAGTTCCCCCAAAGGAGTTTTTGTAATTTGATATCCAACCCTAAAATTAAGGGTGAAAAGAGAAAATATAAATTTTCTTGAGCTCCGCTTTTAACCAATTTGATTAAAATTCACATTTAGGCACTGTTTAGCATTACAAACAAAATGGCGCATCTGATTTTACCATTGAATTGTCTTTGAGGGTACTTTATATGAATAAAAATTTCTAATTTTTATAATATCCACACCATTATTTGAGATAGGCTACAAAATAACTTATCATTACGAGTTGTAGGACTAATAAAAGTAAAAATCTTGTATTTCCAAGCTATGATCAAATATATTTTTAATGGAGGTGTGGGAAATAGGGGAGTTGATTGTTTACTCTTTGATGGACCAAGATGGTTCTTAATGTTTCTGTAACAGTGTATATTATATCATTTATACTCTGGTGTAATGTGATGCACATTTTCATTATGTTTCAGCAGCAATGTATATTATTTCGTTTAACATATCTAACCAGTTTTAAGTAAATGTCCCCATTTTTTGCTAAGGAAGAGAAAAAGTCTGTGCTTTATTTCATACCGTTCATTTAACTGGAGCAAGATTGCACCTTTTTCCCAAAGTGACCAAAATAATGTCCCTATTCTAAAGAATATTCCCTAATTTTATCAATATATTTTGTTTTAGACCTGAAACACAAATTTACAACTTTCACTCACCTGCTCTTCTGTCTATATTCTTTGACTTTGTCAATGAATAGTTGTTGGATAGGATCGCTAGCTTTTTGCAACGCAGGTGCACAAATTCCAATGTTACGTCTGAGGATGCTAGGGATGGTGCGCCTCGCAGCGCTGAGGAACTGAGGCGCCAACATTCTAAGGATTGTAAATAACACATGCCAATTTATGTGATTTAACTTACTAGTCATAAGTATTTATATTAATAAAAAGAAGAGTTTGTTTCTGTGTCTGTCATGAGCGTTGTGTGATATTTACTTCATAGAGAGAGCTGAAATTTTAAAATTAGTAGCCATTATGCATAAACATGCAAAGCTGGAATTTTAAATTTTAAATTTGATCTTTTAAAAATTATTAAATACTGAGTGGAGAAAACTAAAATAAAGATTTTTTTTTTCCTGTCTGTTTGAAACAAAGAAAGTGTTGCCAGGTATTTCTGCTAGTTTTAATGAAAGATAAGTAAAAAAAAAAGTTTATTCATCAATTTAGAAATAATAGTATTAAAAACTATGTAAAGGATTCTATTTTTTTTAAAGTGGTGTGTTCATAAATTTATTTTTACTACTGCAGCAATATAAATGAACTCTGTCCCTTTAAGCCCGGAACAGACACCCAAATTTAGTGTACAAAATGTAGCCATCAGATTGTGCCAAGTTAACACCCAAGATAAAATAATATTTACTTTGCTCAACACAAAGTATGCAAAATATTGAACTTTGAAGGAAATAGGAAACTACAATTACATGGAGGGAGAGTGGAAAGCTATTAATTAGGGAAAATTACCCTCAGTATACCCGACCAGGAATCAAACCCTGATATTCCTGTCATCGGCAGTCCACTAAATGCTTGATTTTTAATTAAGGATTTTATATTCACTAACCACCAAATACTTAAGCAATCAAAATATAGACCTATGTAAATTTAAATTATATGAGATCTTACCTCAAATATAGAGGTTTTCAATTGTTTAATAAGAGAAAACTCAATTTTTTTAAAATGTGCCCGCAATTAGATAATATGGTAAATATTAAATCTTTGTTTTCAGGGTTGGCAATAAAAATAATAAAACAATAAAGCAAGGATATGTTAGAATTACCTAATCCACCTATACTAAATATGTTGTGAAATAAGATTTAAGTCTATAATATGTAACTGCACTTAGGCCTACTCTACGGCATTAGGAACTCGAAAGTTCATTACCGTACTCACAAAAGTACTTATCCCTATCTTGAGCTAATTCTATCCAGTCTATCTCATTACACCCTATCTCTTTCAGGTCTATCCAAATGTTATCCTCCCATCTGCGTCTGGGTCTTCCCATTGGGTTTGCCATTCAACATCTTGAATGTGTTTCTAGATACTCCCATTCGCGCTGCATGACCCGACCACAACAACCTGCGAGATTTTACTACTCTAACAATGTCTAATGATCAGTACAGGTTATGCAGCTTATCATTATGTACCCTCCGCCACTCTCCACTATCTTCATCCTTTTTTGGACCAAATATATTCCTAAGCACCCTGTTTTCGAACACTCTAAATTTCTTTTTGTCATTTAAGGTAAGAGACCACGTTTCGCACCCATAGAAAATCGGTAAAATTACGTCTTTGTATATTCTGAGTTTTACATTTCTTGACAGCAGGTGAGACGCCAACAACTTACTGACCGAGTAATAGCTTGCATTTCCCGACTGTATTATTTTCCTAATTTCCAATCTAATATTGTTATCACTAGTTAAAATTGTTCCTAAATATTTGAATTCATTAACCCATCAAATGATATGTTGTTTGCTGTAAATTATGTAACCATACTAAATAACTTTTTTTTGGCATTTATTTGAGGTATTAACATGCACTTTCTGAAACAAGTGATTATATATCAGAACACGAGAATTTCTACAAGCAAGAGCAAAGGGGCCTATCAATCTTAACGGGAAAGGTATTATCACATACCTTTCAAGCTTCTTTTACATGCCACAATCGACATGGGACCGACGAATTTACTACCCGTCTGAAGGAATCTGTGCTAATGTTCAAGAAAAATCCATCGATCCCGACTAGGTCTGAGTCCACCACAAACATCGGATCCCGAGGCGACAACTTTAATAGCTTGGCTATTTACTCCATTATATATGCATTCATACAATGTTGTACTATTGACATCATAATGCCCTCTCAAGTCAATGGTGGTTGCATTATTTGATAGCTTGCCATCTTAATTGATCACTCATAAGTAGATGACAATTTTTTCACATCCATCACAAACTCTGCCTTAAAATATGAGTATAAAATGACCCTGGTCACATGATGACTCCTGGATAGCTGTGTTAAAAGCATTAGCATACTAAGCTAAAAGTCACGGGTTCAATTACAGTATCCAAGTATGATTTTTTAGTTTAAAGAATAAAGCCTACCTAATATTTAGATGCAGCTATAACTATAGTTAACTATAATAGGTAGGCCTACCTAAGTTAATATAAATTACTAAACATATCTTAATATTGTGTTTGAAAATTTTAGGCCTCTTTTCATCTTTACAAAGTTAGAGAAATCAAAATCCTTTGCACTCCTAAGTGTAGGCTTGTCCAAAGAATATGAAAAATCTCGATAGCCCATGGAATAAAGGTTAGGGTTAGGACTAATTCACTTATCCAAAATATGTTGTAAAAATGTATAATACGTAAGTTAATGTTATTAAAAATTACTTTTCTCTATTTGAAAATTTTAGGGTTTTTTCATCCTTAAAAATTAAAGAAATTAAAATTCTTTGTCCTCTAAGGGTCAATTCGTCTAAAGAATTCATTTGGAAAAAAAATTGAAGAGAACAAATTAGTTTTTTATATAAACTTATTTATAAGCTAAGATGAACGTCTTTAAAATTGTAAAAATTGCCTCAGCTTTATTCAAGACTTAATATTGAACAATCATTGAAATTTCAAAGCAATAATTACTTACTTTAGTATCAGCTGAAACTTTACAATATGGCCGCACGTAGAATCAAAAGGAAACACAGCTCGAGTCAATTAACCGAAATATTTTTCTGCAAACATAGGCATTAATTTTTCCTTGAATTCACGAAAAAAAATCATTGGAGAGATTAGCAATGGTAAATATTACCATAACTATTGGTTTCATCGCGATGGGCTCAAAATCAAACAATCATAGTATCTGACCTCAACTTTACAAAGTGCACGAAAGATACAGCCAATCACACGTCTTGTTTTCATTCATAAATTGTCAGCCATCATCTGGAGCGTTTTATGTTGTATTGTGAATGTTAGCGGTCGTGAGTAGAGTGTGTTTGAACTTGCATAAGGTTTGTTGAGATATTTCGTGTGGAAGCGCTATTTAAAAGTGTTGCGAAGCTTTATTTTATCTTTTAAGTCAAGTTAAAATCGTAAGTAAAGTTATGTAATATAATGATTAGTTAATGTTTACTCTTACTTAGTTACGCACTTTTGTATTTTTGCTTGCACTTGTGTGTACCAGAGATTCAAACTATTCCCACACACATTAAGTTCCGAGAAATCCAATGTCACTGTAATATTTTCAGTAAAACGTTGAGAAAATGATTTCAAGTGCGCTTTGAATCAATCATTTGTTAACAATATGAAATACCAGTGCTATTTCTTACTATCACATTAACCTAACCCCATGTTGTTACTTTCATTTTCATCCCGGTTCGGAATTTAAAACTAAAGTCGGCTTGTTTACCACCTGAGCCACCGACTGACTACCTTAAGGTGGGGATGTAGTGGACGCGAGAAAAGGCCAGTGGTTTTTACATTTTTAATAGCAAAACTTTTTTGGCCAAAGTAAATTGAATATTGCTCCAGTAGAAACCTGTAGTTTAATTTTAGTCACATGGTGATATCAACAGTTGTTGAATATGTCATTAGCATAGCGGTATTAGATGATCTCTTTAAATGAAGAGAAAGAGTTGTCATTAAATTTCAGGACACGACAAATATTCAAGAACTGTTGAGGTCACCTTGCGAAGAAAATTAAACTATTATCCCACTGGAACAATGTTTTATTAATTTTGACCAAATTTTTTTTTTTATTTAAAAACTGCAAAAACACTTCCCTTTTCTCGCGTTCCCTACATCTCCACTATTAATATTTTAAAAATGGAGAAATTAAGCACAGATGAGGTTTAATCAGTTAACATTAGGGGCATAGTTATAGCTACTTAACGGAATGCCAAACACGTTTTCTTTGAAACTTTACTATACCAAAATACCATGACGCATGTAAAGATAGGCCTTGTTAGGTTGGAATAACTCATAACTATTTTTTTTAAAGAATTTGCTAAAACTTGTTTTGGTGGCCGCATGGTCTAACGCGCTCCTCTCGTAGTAGACTAGACAAATCAATGACAGGGAGATCGAGATTCGAATCTCTGTAGGATGTTTTTCAAAATGTTTTTCCGTTCTCCCTCCACGCAAATGCGAGTAAATTTCCTAAAAATATAACCTTCATCCCTAAAACTACTAGCGTAATTAGTACATAAGCGTAAAACGCGAACGGGTAGTAAGACACTATGCTAAAAAAAATATCAAGGAACGTATCTTAGTATACTTTTTTTGTATCAAAGCTGCTTTATTTTATTATAAGTATTGTTCCAAGCAATGTTAATATACATTTTATACTGTCACGTACAGTCCGCTTCTGATAGGAAGAAACCTTTTTTACAGAAGAGTTACTAAATTTTTTTTATATATTCATACGCCAACTTGTGTGACCCGCAGCTGTCGTTTTGATATAGGCTATATTATCAACGCTTATAAAAAATACTTATAAAATAGAATTTTATATACTCCATTCACGGTAGGAATTACTATATGAAAGGTCTTTTTTCCTACCAAAATCCTACTATATAATAGATTTCTGGTAGGGAAAAAGGCCTTTCAGAAAACAATTCCTTCGCTGAACAGACTTTAACAAAGAAAACATGTTTCTGATATTCATTATGAACCTACGCCTAATATTTATTTACTGTTTTGTTTTCCAATCATGTAGTTTAGGCAACCTCTATTTATTAATATTAACTCTTGAAAGCTTACGTCTAAAAAACGACCCCCTCCTCGCCCCTCTTTTCTCCTGTAGATTATCGGGCCTACTTAAGTTCAAACTAGCGCTAGTGCTCATGACCAAGGCAAGCCCTTCTTGGTTGTAGGCGCCTCCCCAGGTGGTGGATATGGGGATGTCCACCTCTGCTGGGTGCTTGGCGGACTCAGGAGTGAAATCCCGGGCATTGTGGAGGGTATCGGGGGCGTAATATAACAGGGGCGGACCAAATGGAGCTAGGGGTAGTTGAATTTTAATAAATTAAGAGCCAAAATCTGTGTTGTAATGTTAAAAAGTAAAGTCAAAGTTATGTGGAGAAACGGCCCGGATTTAAAGTTTGTAAGATACCGGGCCTGTAAACACTGAATAAATAATTTTAAAAAAAGTGCCGTGCTGTGCTGGATGGTCATTTTGGGTTTCCTCCTGTGATGTTATTTTTGGTTAAAAGAGTTACTTATAATAGAAATCTAATAATCAGTTGACTAAATTCTTCAAATATATAATATCGTTGACAATTTTACTGTTTATTTGTTTTAAATTTCATTCAAAACTCCTAAAGTTTTGAATATTCATTATTTATTCATTTACAATTAAAATATATGTTATACATATAATCTACTTACCTTTATTTCACTATATTAAATCATCTTTCTTTATTTTATTCATAAACTGCCAACCCGCCATGTTTATTAATTTTGTTGGTAGGTGATTTTAACGCTATCTGCTCTAGAGAGTGGTTTATTTCGGAACTATTATGATATTAATTTATTTTATGTTCTTGGACGCTTATAACATCTGGCTGTCACTTGAAGAAATAATTGCCCCTAGCGGAAGAGATTATTATTCTCGTTTGGTTTTTTGGTGCCAAATTTAAATTAATTTTAAAGATGACTTATGTTCATATGTCAAAATTATAATTATCTTTATAGTAATACTCTCAATATTTAAATAGTTAAGATTGTTTGTTTTATTCTTTGTTATAAATCCCGGTGAATATTTTCTCTTAGGCCGGAGATTGTTTATTTTAAAACAAAAAGAACGTGTTTGTGTTTTGTTTAAGTTTTTGTTGTGACTCTAAAATTGGCTTTGAAAGTGGAAGGAAGGACCCGATCCCGGGATCCCTCAATTTTTTTTTTTATGGTTCATGGTAATTCTTATCGTCCAAAACTTCTCTAAAAGGAAGTATTAACTTGTGAGGAAGGTTGAGTTAAAGTTTTCAAGGAATATTTTGTGGAAATTTAAGGCCTGGAGTTAAATGTTGACGGAGCTTTGGGTCAACATTTACAAGAACAAGGACATTTTCGGGTGAGATCAAATCCATCTGTAATCATCCTGTTATGGATTTAAATAATTAAGTATAATACTTAAAATTATTAAAGAATCATAGCCTTATTGTTACATGTTATAAGGAATACATTTTGTTGTTGTTAAAATCCTGTTATTTGCTTAAAGAAATATTCCTATGTCAATAATTATATATAAATATATATATTTTTTATCCTCACAATTCAAGTGAGAGTTTAACAATTTCAAGTATTGCTTAACAATACTTATATTAATTTTTATAACTTAGGAGGCATGCCTTAATAGGTAGGGTTTATTTAAGGATATCATTTACTACAATAATTAAAATCACTCTTTAAATTTAATTGTTTTATTTTTATTTACATCAATGTACATTGTATTTTCTTTTGAACTTGCATCCCATGTATAGCGATTCTCAGTAGATTGGATTGTTCAGAGCAAGAATAATAATCTGCGTCAGGAAGTCTTCGGTCGTAAGTGTCCAACTTAAGTCCAAACTTTAGGTAAAGTCCAGGGGTCTTGAGAGAAAGGGTTTTCGTCTTACCGCTGAGCAGTTTATAGGGATAAATTTGTTTAATGATAAAAATCTACCTACTTCACAAAAATAAAAGGGGTTGATAGTTGGCGCCCAACAACATTATATTATAAATTAAATTCATTCGTACATTCTTATAATAAATAAATAATTAAAATTAATAATAAATAAAATAAATAAAAATATATACATATTTTTTTATTTATTCTTTTATCACACTCCTTAAGGGCCAGTTTTATATGAGAAACTCTCATTCCATCCTGGTTTAGGTGTTGTATTGTATTTATTATATAGCGGTGCACTAGAGGCATGCTAAGTCTGACTATGAAACTGGCTCTAGAGCTTAAATTATCGTAATCGGCAAGGTAACCGCGAGATCGAGGTTCGAAGCTCAGCCGAATGCACTGAAAAGGAGGGAGCGAAGTTCAATATGTGACATATCACTATGATTTTCCAATCCTCTTTCAACGCTGATGTGACTGCACTTCCTCTAAACAGCCTTTCTCCCTCACCTCTTACCTTTAGTGTTACACATGCATTTAATAACCATGGTGTTACGCCTAATATTAATGTTTTCAAATGAAACTCTGGCTAGAGATGGGAGATGGAAAATCTTCCCTTACTATTTCCCTTAAAATCTCCAGTTTGGAAAAAAATTAACTCATTTTTTTTAAAATAAGAAATTTCAACTCTTTCCAACAAAGCATTAAAAGCGATTCCAATTTAAGGGTACGGAGAAAAGAGGGGGTAGGTCCATTTTTAACTCAAATTGAATTAGTGCTTCCATCTGTTAGACAATCATGAGAACTTTCTAATGCACTTTAGATTATGGTTAAAAGAGTTATCTGTCTTATTTAAATTAATTAAAAAAAGTATTAGCTGGGAATCTTATGGAGTTTAAGATGTGCAAGTTGTTGTCTGGAAAGTTTTTAAAATGTGACTTCCCACCCCTCTTTTATCTTGTATCCTTCATATTATACTACTACTTCAATATTAATATAATCACCTGCTTTGGTGGCCACATGGTCTAAGGAGTCGCTCTCGTGTTAAACCCAGACTGCCAATAAGTGGGAGATTAGTGTTCTAATCCCTGTAGGGTGTACTGAGGGTGGTTTTTACAAAATGGTTTTTCACTTTCTCTTCACGTAAATGTGGGTACACTTCCTCTAAACTCAACCCTCCTAATTCCTAACTAATTAGCCTGATTAGTACAAACGTGTATGACCTTGACAGGTAGTAAGACGCGGTATTAGAAAACTATAATCAAAGCCTACACGAATAAATTCCCTTCCTCTGGGATTCATTGATTTGAAAATTTTACGGTGCAGTATTTATGGGTTATTCTACCGAAATGGTATATAATGGGGGGTTACAGGATTTTAAAAAATTATAGCTATTACATCTTAAGTGTACATCACTGTGAGAACCATAGCAGAGATGAACATTTTAATCATCATGGAATATTTTAATTCAGATTTTTCACGTCACATGGAGTTGAAATAACTAGCATGGAGTTGATGATATTAGCAAAGTATTAATATAAATAAATATGAAAAGGATAATTTTAAATTATTATGAAGTGTTTTATTGATTAGAATATTAAAATGAATATTTGTACATTTATTTCAATTGGAAGTTGTATTACATTTGTCTGGTGACAAGGCAATATATATACATTTAAAAGTGAAGTTCTCTCAGGTTATAATAATTGCACTTAAGGCCAGGTATACTTTTAAATGTATGATCAAAAAAACTATTGAAATGTAGAGCAGTAACTCTAACATATTTACTTTTAAATATAAACTTGAGATGTTTTATGGTAATAAATATGTTTGACCCTTTTGCTGCCTTTGTGATTCTTGTCAACTCCTTGGCTTCTCACTTTTTAAGTTTGCCATGGAGTTGAGAAATATTAGTTTGAACATGGCTGTTGAGCCAAGTTTTGGCAAGATCATTTTGGCTATTTAGATAACTCTTCAATACCATTTAAGTACCTCTTCAAATAAAATGAGCTAAAACATGCTTGTAGTTAGGACTAAATTAAAACCATGGTGTTGAGAAGTAATAAGCATACTCACTCTGCAAGTTCTTATTCTTTTAACAATATTCACAATAAAAATCATCCAAACAAATACATTGTTACTATACATACAATATAGCTGAGATACCTTCTTTTTCAACACACACTTTGGAGGGTCAATCCATGCAGTTAAGATATAAAGATAGGGGACTTATATACTATATATTTGTTACAATCTTATAATAAATAGCAAAATACAATTTAGTTGTGTTATTTTCAAGTTATAACTATTGTTGTGTCTCCACATTTGTATAATTGATTTATCTCTATGCTTACTTTAATTTTAAACTAAGTTGCCCAAAAGTTGAGGTTGGGACACACCATGGAGTTGAGAACTATATTAATTTTTAATTAAATGTATTGGTTACAAATTGTCAATAATGCATGTTAATTATAACCATTAGCTTACAATCAACTTTGTATAAATGCTATATGAGATAATTTAAATATTTATTACTAGTAAATTGCTTAGAACTTAATATTTCCCTTTTTCGTAGAATCACCCATATCTCTAATTGTCATTATTTTTTTTATTTTTATTTTTAGAATAGACTATCGTCATTAAGAATAAGATAGTTAAAATATTGTCAGGTTAACAACTTGTCCCCAACCCACTATTTGTTTTTTGTTTATGTAAATATGTAATAATTTATAGGTCCCGTCTCCCCCAACCCAGCCCTGCCCTTTCACCAACCTAATGGGCTGCAAGCTGCCATTGAGGAAAATTTTCTTTAAAATTATCATCTCTTATAACTGTATCAAACTTTACTGATGACAATTTGTTCCAGGGGAGACACACTTGTTGATACCACAAGCTTGTACACACACATTATATGTATAAAGTGTAGACTTGTTTTTTAGTCCAGATTTAAATCCCCCCCCTCCCCTCCAACCCTGACATGGACAGCTGTGAGTTGTTTATATCATGTGGGTAGAGGAGTATAAAAAACTAGGGTAAAGCGATGTGGCAACGTCTTTCTTGACAGTCCTGCCAGCCGGGCTGGTGTGGACCAGCGCTACCAACTAAACTGTTTCGATACTGATTGTACAATCTGTACATTCCGATTTTATTAGGGAAAGTATAAACATTTTTTTTACCACCGACAACAATATAATTTTGTAGTGTTATTTTATGGGTATTGATGGTATCTATCAAACGTGACAATTGGATAACACACGACTTTGCGATTGAGTATATGAAAGTAGATCTAGTAGCCTAATTATTGTATAGGCCTACCCTGATTTTGGTTGGAAGAACACTAGAGAAAACTCAAACATATTTATTTGCGACCAACATTGATAACGTTTTACTATATTGTTTGTGTTATTTTATAGGTATTGATGATACCTATCAAAAGTGACAGCTGGCAGATAATATGACTTGATGTATGGATATATAGAAATTGTTTTAGTAACTTTAGTAACTAACTTGTACTGTTCTTCCTACCAAACTCGTAGCATAGCTGCCACATTGGACCTTCCTATGAAAATAGGAATGTAAAATCCTTACGATCCTATGTTAAGCTAATACACAGATACTAATTAGACTAACACATATTTGTATGCTGCTGGTAGTCATTATTGGCACTAGAACAGGCAATGAGAACCAGGGAGAAGGTATATCTTTCATCACTGAACACGGTTGCCGCAACAGCATTCGCCTGGAGAGTGAACTTTAAACCAGATTGATAAAAAGGGAGTACAAAATCTCGGTGGCCATTGAAAACTATCCTGCACGGGCATCCCTAGTCTCAATCAGGTGTGCCAACCTTTACGTCTGCTAGTATCTACAGTGACCTCCCAGTGAACCTATTGTTTATATCTGTAACATTTCTTCATCAATATAATAAACATGCTACTAAGGAAGTTCCAAGAAAATCACCACTTGGATAGGCCGCTCAACGTTGTGGTCCCTTGTTGAGAGCGCTAGAGGCCGCTCAACGTTGTGGTCCCTTGTTGAGAGCGCTAGAGGCCGCTCAACGTTGTGGTCCCTTGTTGAGAGCGCTAGAGGCCGCTCAACGTTGTGGTCCCTTGTTGAGAGCGCTAGAGGCCGCTCAACGTTGTGGTCCCTTGTTGAGAGCGCTAGAGGCCGCTCAACGTTGTGGTCCCTTGTTGAGAGCGCTAGAGGCCGCTCAACGTTGTGGTCCCTTGTTGAGAGCGCTAGAGGCCGCTCAACGTTGTGGTCCCTTGTTGAGAGCGCTAGAGGCCGCTCAACGTTGTGGTCCCTTGTTGAGAGCGCTAGAGGCCGCTCAACGTTGTGGTCCCTTGTTGAGAGCGCTAGAGGCCGCTCAACGTTGTGGTCCCTTGTTGAGAGCGCTAGAGGCCGCTCAACGTTGTGGTCCCTTGTTGAGAGCGCTAGAGGCCGCTCAACGTTGTGGTCCCTTGTTGAGAGCGCTAGAGGCCGCTCAACGTTGTGGTCCCTTGTTGAGAGCGCTAGAGGCCGCTCAACGTTGTGGTCCCTTGTTGAGAGCGCTAGAGGCCGCTCAACGTTGTGGTCCCTTGTTGAGAGCGCTAGAGGCCGCTCAACGTTGTGGTCCCTTGTTGAGAGCGCTAGAGGCCGCTCAACGTTGTGGTCCCTTGTTGAGAGCGCTAGAGGCCGCTCAACGTTGTGGTCCCTTGTTGAGAGCGCTAGAGGCCGCTCAACGTTGTGGTCCCTTGTGAGAGAGCGAAAGAGCCCCATCAACGCTTTGGTCTCTTTTAATAGCTCTATAGAAACTGTTCAATGTTATGATAAAATATTTATAAAACTCAAATTGGCATTACGTGAATTTTGTCAAACATGTTTTCACCATTTGTAATAAACGTGAGTGGTATGTAGGCCTACTGTTATTAGTAAACAATCCTATCACTCACAATGGTAGTCAGGCTAGCCAACGACTGGAATGTTGGTAATAGGGAAGTTGAGGTTCGAATTCCAGCTGGGTGCACGTCCTTGAAACTACCCTCCTCATCTCTACGCCATATGTTGAGCCAATAACTAGGGCTGCCAACACCTGTAAAACTGGGAGAACCAGAAAAACACAACGAATCTTGTAAAAATACTGGAATATTTGGTAATTGGGGACATTTAACTGTAAGCTTAAAATAGGTCTTTGGATGGACGAAAAAGCAACTGAAGAATTAAGCTCTCTGGTTTAAACATGTCCTATTACCCTTTGAAAAGGGCTGTGAAGCGACAGAAGATGTATTTACCCATCAATATGAACTAATCCTGTTTTAACAAAAGTTAAATGACTTCACACTTAATCAGTTTGGTGAAAAATGATAATTTATTATTCTTATGTTCAATTCAAGCTGCCTGGAAAAATGAGAATTCCTGCTGGAAAACATCGAGAATTTACTAGACGGAAAAAATACTGGCAACCCCGAAAACGCTTGTACTAAACAAAATAAAAACATTTATACTAAAATCAATTTGATAGACAATAAAATCAATTTTCCTGGTACGGTATGTAATGATTTTATTTTTACAGTGTTGGTAGCCATGGATCTGGATGCTCTGTACGGGGACTACAGCCTGGACGACGAACAGGATTTCTACGCGTCGTCCAGTCCCAAGCATGGTTTCGGGAAGGTGAGTCAACCTTTGAACCTACAAACCTCTATTACTAAACATTTCACAAACCTGCTTCGATGGCCGAATATTCTAAGGCGGCACTCTCGTGTTAGACTAGACTGCCGATGACAGGGAGATCGGGGTTCGAATATCGGTCGGGTGTAGTGTGAGTGGTTTTCCTTAATGGTTTTCCACTCTTTCTCTCTCTCTCTCTCTCTCTCTCCATGCAAATACGTGTACACTTCCTCTTAATTAAACCTTCCTCATCCTGAGCTCATTAGCTTAGGCCTAGTACATATGCGTACAACCTGAAGAGGTATTAAAACGCAGTGCTAAAAACAATTAGACATGATCCTCATGGTTTAGCTATTGTCCAATTGACCAATATTGTTTTATGACTTGTTTCAACAACATTTGGTGCTGCACACTAAAACAAAATTGATTATGAAATATTTAATACCAACACTGGTGGCTACGCAGATAACGGCGTCAGTCTCGTCTAGTCTGGTTTTCTGGTGATTATGAGGAAGTCTAGTTTAGAATACCGGCCGGTTGTGTCGAGGTGGATTTTCCTAAATAGTTTCTCACTCTGTGTCGCTACGCAAATAAGGGTACATTTTATATCAATTCTCCCTATCTGATTTTTACCTCATTAGTGTAAAAACTTGACAATACCAAAAGCGTACACCCCTTTTGTTGTTTTTTGCTTAGAAATACGATTTATATAATACTTTTTTTTACTGTATATATCTATATAAAACATTATTTTATTGCAAACTATTTCTATGTAGCATTTCCAACTTGACGACAGATGGGATTCTTTTAGATCCAACACCCACACAAAATTTTGAGAAAAAAATTGGGAGGAAAAGGATTTTGATAAATTAGATTCCTATCAGTTTAAAAAAACAAATTCCTAACTTGACGAGAGTTCATTTTTGTTTTGTGAATCAATCAACAGCAATATTTTTTTTAAATCACCTCTTTGAAATGCTTATTTGTATTAGAAAGTCTAAATAATAGTTTTTGGGTAAAATTATCTAAAGATTATTATAAAAACGAAAACATATATGTTTTAGTTTTGTTTAAAAAATGGTGTTCCACCTTCCTGATCGCTTCCCCGAAATTGTGCGAAGAAAGCCCGAATGGGTGCATGAGGTGCAATAAAAATGTGCATTTTGGGTTACCACCCGTTCGGATTAGCCACATAACCACGCTGACTGCTTAGAGCTCCACTTTCATCTAGAGCAGTGGTTCTCAACCTGGGGGGCGTGTAACACTTCCGGGGAGAAAATGAGGGTTTGGAACAATTCGAAAATAACGTTAAAATCATTATAATTGATGATCCTTTTTTATTTAAATCACTTTTCTAAAGTAATTAAGATAATTTTTTCTTGCAGTATTGGCAACACTGCCTACCAATTGTAATAAATTCGGTAAACAGCCAAAATTGTGCATGCAAGTGTTTATTTTCAAGCTCGCAAGACTCGGATTCACCGCCTAATTCTCTCTACCCTCTCCCTAAGCCAGAGACTCCCAAACTTTTTGGACCAAGAGAAAATACATGCAGGAGCCCTCATAGCTATTTTCACTCTTATATTATGAACATTCATTAAAGACAGTTAACTTTTACAATCAGGAAAGTATACAACAAACGGAAAACTCTTAACATGTTCTGGCTGCACCTTTGGCAAATCCCCTTTATTCAGATTTGAAAAAAATTGGCCATCCTAAATACTGATGCTATCTTATATTGTGAAAAACAAATAAAACTTATTTTACAATTTCCTCATGAAGCCTGAAATAAATGGCGGGGCCCAAGGCCTCGGTGGAACGCAGTTTGAAAATCGCTGCCCTAAGCTATAGTACATTCGCCGCCCGAGCATACTTGGATGACAGCTCAAAACGTTACTAGAAATAGTACCTAATGTATTCCTACGCCAACAGCCGACATCTGTCACTTTTGGTAACTGTATTGAAAACGTATGGCAATGTACATGAATATGATAGTAAATCACAGTAACTTAGGCCAATATTATTTATATATTCATTTAAGGTCGGGCACTAAGCTTATTTATGGTTTTGTTCCGCTTGNTAGGCCAATATTATTTATATATTCATTTAAGGTCGGGCACTAAGCTTATTTATCGTTTTGTTCCGCTTGAAAAAAAAATTATTCACAGCACTTTCAAAAAGGTCTAACGAACATAGCTTTAAAATGGTGACCGACGAATCTAAACCATGTGATTGAACATGATGGAAACAAGTTATTTACAATGATACACCCACGCAGTGGATAAACATATTTTATTCAGTCAAATATTTCGAAATACGATTAAATAACCATAAATAATTCATTACATATAAAAAATGACAAGTATTTTCTCTTTTCCAAGTAAATACGATGCCTGTAATAAAAAGTATTAAAGTATGCACTGTATTAGTATTACACATCATAGATAACATTCCATTAAGAAGAATAAGTACTTTTAATTATGTGTAAAATATTGTTTCGAATTGGGTAAAAAGAAATTATTAAAAGTTATGAAACAGGGTAATAAAACTTAAGTTTACTTTATTTTAAATGTAAAATAGAATATGTAATTAAAAAAGTTAACATCTATAACAAAACAGTGATCTTTTAAGAGTGTTGGCAACCCAAAACCTAAAAATATGATTTTTGAATTGTCATCTAGGTAAAAACCTATCATGAACAGACTGCCATTGCGGCCACATGTAACACCCCCGAATCTTCAACTCTGACGCTCATAAAAACTAAACAACGTTGTCGGCTAGAAGTGGAAAGCGATTTGCGGTGTGCTCTGTCAAACATCAAACCCAATATTTAAGTACTGATGAAAACAAAACACTGCCGACCATCACGAAAATCTTCAATCTTTTTTTCTACCACTATCCTGCCATTGTTAGATTGATTTTTGTATAAAATAAATAAGTAACTAGAAAACATTAAAGAAAATTATATAAATATCTCCAAAAAAAAATAGAGGGGGGGGGGCGTGATAATTTGATAATCTACCAAAGGGGGCGAGGGTGAAAAAGGTCCACTGTTCTAGAGAAAGAAAAGGACTCACAATGAAGGAAAAAAGCGCCCTCAATAAACGAGGTCGGTATCGAACCCTTCCGATTCCGCTCCACTATCCGTGCGCCCAATCTTACCGGCTGCAGTACGTATCTGCCTTTGAAACTCGGTCAGGAGTCGGTGGGTGACCTTGGAACCTTCTCGACCTTATCGGTGAGGAGTATTTGTGCATCTTGGGGGCTATCGTAGGGACACGTCACGGGGTCTTTATCGCGGCAGCTGCAGCCTTGATTGGCTCCTAGTTGGTGTCCCAGTTGGCTGTCGAGATTAGCAATCGATTCACACTGATGGTCTCTAAACTATCTCAAGCTGACCCGTCACATTGCTGAATTTGTTTTCTCACCGACTTTGTGCTCATATGTGCCCAAACTTGCATGGCCCTGAACATGGAACAATCCCTGGATAGCTCACCGGTTGGCGCGCTAAGACAAAGGTCCTGGGTTCGACCCCCCCGTGTCCAGGTGTCATTTTTCAATCTATTCGATTATAGTCGATATACTGCTCATTTCCGTGACTATAATAATTCATTACCCAAGCTTCGCCTCTCATATAGGCCTGTATTACTTAATTGTATAGTGTTGCTTTCTTTCATGAATATTTGTACTAATAAATTATACATTTTAAATACATAAAAAACTTGAGTTCAATCCATCCCACTACATACTTAAAAGAGAACAAATGTTCCATTTTGAGCACATGTAACACAATTGAATGACCCAAACCTAATTTTATTTCGTGGAGTTTTTCAATGTGTGGATCGCAAATTGGCCCAACACATTAAGTGGTCCTTAAAAGGCCTAATTTAAGAGCGTGAATGTTTATGTTGACAGCATGTGAGCACTAACAATCAGACAAAAAAAAAAGTATTTTTCAGTAATGTAGTGGGCCAACTTGGGGGCTACGTTGGTCTTTAGGGATATTATCAAACAGTGACTTAACAAACAACACTGGCGGTCTCTAGGAATATTATCAAACAGTGATACTATTCGATTCATACTGGCGGTCTCTAGGAATATTATCAAACAGTGACATAGCAACAAACAACTATTCGATTCACACTGATGGTCTTTAGGAATATTATTGAACAGTGAGATAACAACAAACAACCAGTCGATTCACACTGGTGCTCTCTAGGAATATTATCAAACAGTGACATAGCAACAAACAATCAGTCGATTCACACTGGTGCTCTCTAGGAATATTATCAAACAGTGACATAGCAACAAACAACTATTCGATTAACACTGGTGGTCTCTAGGAATATTATTGAACAGTGGGATAGCAACAAACAACTATTCGATTCATACTGGCTGGTCTCTAGGAATATTATCAAACAGTGACATAGCAACAAACAACTATTCGATTCACACTGGTGGTCTCTAGGAATATTATTGAACAGTGAGATAACAACAAACAACCAGTCGATTCACACTGATGGTCTTTAGGGATATTATCAAACAGTGAGATAACAACAAACAACCAGTCGATTCACACTGATGGTCTCTAGAAATATTATCAGAAGGTGACCATTGATATAGAAACTAAAAGTGTGCGTTCATGTAAAACGAGTCAACCTGTTCCTGAGAAGCGTTGTGGGGGCCACAGGATGTGAGCTTCATTGGGTCATTGGGGGCTTAGAGCTTAGAGCACAAAGTCATCACCACTTAGGGCCTACATGGTACCACTTCAAGACGCATGGACACACGGATTGCATACGTGCTCATAAACGCCAAAGAGGCTACGCCCAGGTTCTCTGACTTTAAAACACTAGGATTGCATTGTGTGGGATTAATTAAATACAGACACGTATCAGTGGCTTTGTGGTCTAAAGCTTTACACTAGCATGGATGTAGGTTGACCTTGACGGGTAGGTTGGAGCTCAAAACCTGACTAGGCATTTGGGGGCGGTCTCCCCATATGTGATTTTCACCCTGGTTTTCCAGTCTCATTCATATCAGGTGATTTTTTACTGGAGCAAACACACAAAAATACGTTTTTACTTTTTAGATTCTTGTTCCGTCTTGTCGCGCAATGAACGGATTTCCTTCCCCCTCCCTGACTTCAACTGCCCCCTTCTCGTTCCTCTCTGGTGAGCATAGCTCATAGCATAGCTCATAGCATCGTCACTTAGTATCAAACATTGCACAGAAAGCTTGCCACACACCTCATCGGATCGGAACGGTTGGAATCGGGGACCTAAGAATGGAAACGAGTTTTGTCCGTACACTGGTTCGGAATTCACTCGATGTCAGTCGGAAGACAGCAACCAAAGAGGGGTACATAGATTTTAGTGATATGGTGATAATGAGTGATAGCATCACTGAAAAGAAGGCAGTGGTGGTTGTTGCTCTGTTAGTGGAGGCGCTGGCTTACATTGAGTATGCATTTCAAGTTTGACCAAATTTGACTTCCATTCCATGTTCTGGGGACCCACGCGAGTATTAAAAGTGATGTAGATTCCGGGGTTGGTCGACAACCCGTGGGGGAGGAGCTGAAAAGCGCGCTTGGGGTGGAATTTTGTTTTCAATATAACTTCAGCTCATTTATCGTATCAAGATTTTTAAAAATGTAATGGTTTCTATTACGTCAAGTGCTAGCGTTGGTAGCTTGAGTTAACTTATATTTTACTAATACCAACATTTAAACAATGAAGGAGCCTTACTCTATATAAGAATAATGTGTTATCCAAATAAGTATTGTTTTATACCTGAACAAATTAAAATTCAATACACAAAATACATTTCAGTTTTTTTTTAATTAAGAGCTTAATGTTAAATAGTTGTTAGTCCTTAAAATAATGTTATTTATTTCAAAATGCAAAGTTAAATGCAATTATCTTCTTCGTCGTTCTCTTCTTCGTCAATACTTTTGTCGTTGCTGTTGAAGTTCTTGCAGCCGTTAACGTGACAGGAACAGTACGCACAGAACCAAGTTTCGCTTTGATTACAAACGCAACAACTTTTCAAACATAAATTTTGACACATGCACGGGAACAGCATATTTTTTTAAAAACGGGCTGTTTCATCAGAACATGTCGTATGTTACCTTCAGAATCTGTAGCGTAGCCAAATCCCAACAGATCAAGTGGCTCAACAAATGCATTTGATGAATTCTCCCAAACATGAAGTTGAGCTAATACTCGGAAGTACATGAAGTCTAAAACTATCATAAGTGCAGGGTAGAGACCCAATATTATTTAAGATGTTAGGGTTGGCCCAAAATAAAATGTGTCTACTCGCATCACAAGTTTGTCCAGGCTTCTTGACATGCTGTAAATGGGTGGGCACCATTACATCGCATGTCCATTACATCGCGTTTATGGTACAAATACATTGCAGGTTCATCACGTCGCGTTTCCCCCACCTCTCTACACACAGCTAACCTTACTCTGACATACAACTAGAGATGACTTGTTGCAAGGATAGTGTGCCTGACTCTCAACTCTAAAGCCTAGTTTATATTGTAACACAAAATGTTGGCCAACACGATCCCAACAAGTCGTGTTACAATATAAACGTACGCCCAACTTGTTGGTGTTGGGAAAGCCGGTCAGAGAAAACAGTTGTGTTGGATCATTTGTTGGCGATAATAAACGACCAACCCAACATGTTGGCCTAGTTGGGTAGGTTCTGCGCATGCGCTATCGAGTTGAATGAGTCTCTAACCTTGGTGAGGCACGTGTTTTATTTTCAGATTAGTTTAACATAAAATTGGGGTTTGCATAATTTTGTGATCATTGAATGGAACAAGGCTAATACAGTTAAGAATTAAATAGCCAAAGCTATTGTTTATGGTTTTAGTGAGGATTACTCCATCTAGATATCGTATTCTGAAAATTGAATAATGACACGTGGACACGGGAATCGAACCCGGGACCTTTGGCTTAGTACGCCAATGCTCTAACCACTGAGCTATCCAGGATTTGTCCCGTGCCCAGGGTCATTCTTCACTCATATTTTAAGGCAGAGCCTATGATGGACGTGCGGAAATCGTAAAAGCATAAATAATAGCTTTGGCTATTTAATTCTTAATATGCAATCTCGTACAATTATAATAATTGTACGAATGGCAGCAATAAGCCAACTACTGAGTCGAAGATGGCTGCGTTATCTGATAGATAGCTCGTGATATTAATATAATCACATACTTGTATCCGACGATTTCCGCACTCCATCATAGGCTCTGCCTTAAAATATGAGTGAAGAATGACCCTGGGCACGGGTCCCCAGAACATGGATCAGAAGTCAAATTTGGTCAAACTTGAAATGCATACTCAATGTAAGCTAGCGCCTGGTCCATGTGCATTGCTACCGGTGTCAATAGAGAGACAGAAGAAGCGGCTTCAAAATACTTTCAGTGACTGACATAAATGCAACATAAAATTTCCGAGATTTCCTGCATTGCATTCTTCTTCATAACACAGTCATAATAATGTGTATTACCAATATCATAAATAATTACAGGATACTTACTGTTGAACTAAATTGATTGTTTCTTCGTCTAAAGACATTTTTTTAAATAACCAAAAGTTGTCGAGGAACAGAATATGAACATCAGCGGATGTAAACTGAACACGAGTGCAAATAATGCAATAGTCCAGGTTTGAGAACACATGCGCATTGATTCGGAATCCGTCAAAATATTCCCTCCTGGCAAACCGACTCGTTCCGTTCCGATCTTACGTTGACGTTTCTGATCCGATCCGAGCCTCTATTAAAATGCAGGTAGTCAAAAATGTTCTCTGCGTTCTGTTTCCAGTGTGCGGCAAGTTTAAGGTGGGGATGCAGGGAACGCGAGGAATGTTAAATGTTTTTTCAGTTTTATAGCAAAACTTTTTTTTTGTCAAAATAAATCAAATATTGCTTCCATACAAACACAGGGTTTAGTTTTATTCACATGGTGACCTCAGCAGTTGTTGTATATCTTTCAAGGATATCATGGAATGTCATGAAAACTTTTTCTCTTTATTTAAATGTTTGTTATCTAATGCCGCTATGCTCATGATAGATATTCAACAGCTGTTGAGGTAATCATGTGAAGAAAATTAAATTATATGTTTGTATGGAAGACATATTTGATTTATTTTGACTAAAGAAAGTTTTGCTATAAAAACTGCACAAACCCTTACCGTTTCTCGTGTTCCCTGCGTTTTCACCTTAACATCGTCACTTAGCATAGAACACAGCACATTGCATCGGACACTCATCGTTGAATCCTAACTTAGCATCTTCACTTAATATCGAACACTGAGCATATAAATCTGTTAAAAGGTATTGAACATCACCACTTGGCTCTCAACATGGGAATAACCTATATTGACACTTTAAAAAGTCAAACGACCAGCACAAATGTTCTTCAGCTGTAACGTTAGACAGATGGTGTAGTTTTTAGGACTTTAAGCTACAAGTAGTGACAGGGGCACACCCAAGATGTTTAGGGGAGTAAATGAGTCTTCTCCCAGGGCCCCAAATAATTTTAACAAAACCTTAAATCATATTGAGTAGAACTAAAATAAATAAGGCTACATTCTAAGACCACGCTTAGGACTTATATTCAAAAGTTCAACTACCGCTCTATACATATCAAAAGTTCCTCTAAAATCCCTAATTGCAAAAAAGCACTATTAGCCGCGATACACTATATGCAAGAACATAGCCATTTTTATATGTAATTAAAGCTGACTAATTCACTGTTAAACTTTAAACAATAACAAAATAAAGTCATAAAAATATCTAGTTGTTACCATTCTGGTGTTTAAGTATATTATTGTTTTCAAAACTTTCCATACAAGATAACGAATATAACACCTGGGACTGTACTAATAGATAATTCACACCCAATTTTGCATAAAGTTAAAACTAAGTACCTTCAACCTGACTGAAATTCTAAGTGACAAAAGCTAACAGAGCTGGTTAGTCGATTCTCACGGGCTACTTCGTTACAAAATCTAGACATCCTATTATTTTATTAATCTAGATCAGTAGTTGCCAAACAGTCGACCGCAAGCTACCGGTCGCTTACGGTGCCATTTTCTGTATCTCACCCGATACATTTATTTTGCTCTTTACAAAGCATCTTATATTTGAAGAGTGTTGACTCAATCTTAGGATGATTAGTTTGGTTTTTTGTCTAGAAGGAAAATGATCCAGTTCGGTTAGGTCCGTTTTGCACTACGAGGAAAGGTGTAGTTCTGCTCTACCAATCTGTGTGGGTCATCAATCTCATCTGAGGATAGTAAAAAAAGAAATACAGAAATACTGATACATTTCTTGATAACTATAATTGAATTGGAGTGAAAAGTTACACACAAAGATTTTTTTAAATTTGGACGGAAGGGAATGCCATTCTTCTCTGTGGTCTACGCGCCAAGTTAAAAACACTATATTCGACTATGATCTCGTTTGAAAAGTGAATACACTTTGAACTTTCTAGCATTAAAAAGTTCGTTTTAATACGAAATGTATGAACATTTAAACATTATTTCTATTACATTTACGAAACAAGTGACAGAGCCCACCCTTGATCAAAAATAAAGTTTCATATCAAGAAGGGCCTCTAAAGGTTACCGTGATAATGAAAACGTAGTACGGCAAATTTTAAATATGGGTATCTCGCGAAACAATTCTGGCACTTTGAGATTAACTCCCATACTCAATGTGTTTGGCGACCCCTGATCGAGATTAATATGTCATTATAGAGATGGGTAGAACAGTTCAAAAGGATGAAGTTCACTGAAATATGCAGTTCATTTATCTAGTTCACTCGTTCGCGAACGACCTATAGCCAAGTAAGTGATATTGCTATGATAGATATTGGTTGGAGCTGTTGGTCGATGGAGAGGGGCAGGCCAGGATTTCCTATCGGCACAGTGCCTAGTCCCGCAAAGAAGGGGTTTTAAAATACAACAATAAAAAACAGATTTTTTTTAAATAAGGAGACAATATTGACCCAAAAAAATTGCAACTGAAACACCAACATTATATTTACAAAAAACATTTCCACAGAGCTTAGGCTACTTTTAGCATTTCCTAAGAAAGCTCTTATTTTCGTCTTCTCGTAGCAACAAAGTCTTAAATAACATCCTCAAAGTTTATATTACGAGTAATATTAGAGGAACTAGAGAGGACGATTAACTTCAATTTGCGTTCTCAATGCACAGAAGAGCCAAAGACGATAGGCGACCTTTGCTCACTTCTGAGCTAATAGAGGTCATGATTTCTTGAGGTTCAAAAATGATTTTTCTTCTTCTGCATTCTATCGAACTGTCGACAGACGCACTTTGCACCTTTGGAAAACTTGTAATAAGTTGGTATTTTATCAGTGATGTTATTAGTTTCGCTAGAAGACAACACCACAAACTCATCAACAAAGTCTTCTAAGTCTAACGAATAGATGTTGACCAACTCTCTGGCTTTGAATTGAACCTCATCTTATGTTAGAGATTTGTCTGAAAGCAAATTGAATGTGACTAGTACGTCTACAATAAAATTTAAAAAATATAATTGGAAACGCATCTTTTATACTTAGTTCTGGTGCCATTTCCACTGGTATATTATAAAACAATATATTCCTGTTTCGCTTTCGATTCTTACAATGTATATCATCAGAATTCCCAGCTAAACTTTTGGTATTTTTTCAAAATCGTTAAATTTGTCTTCGTCTCGAATATCAACCAAATAATTAAGAAGGGCATAATATAGTTTCGTAACTACGCACAGCTAAATTCCAAGTTATTAGAGTGCTCTATTTACTTGATTTTCCCAGATGACTGAGGTTAGTGCCATTTTTAAGCTATTACATTTTGGTTAATAAAGCTTTTGCTGTTCTTCACACCTTAAAACTTAGTTCCTACCATCTTGTGTTGAGGCTACAAAGAATGTGTAAAGTTATTATAAAATGTCAACAATATATATTCAATTTCTCAGGATTAGGATAGGTGGTCTACTTTTGTAAGTGCGGCAATGAACTTTTCAGTTCATAATACCATAAACTAATTAAGTTATGGATGATATTCCATTCACAAACATAGGCATATTACGTTAAAAATGGCAAAAAGGGCATTGTTTCGAAGCCTAGTAAGAGCATTTTGGATATAATCAAAGCGTCCTGTGTTCAATTTACGTATATAGGTGTAGAACATATAGTTGAGTAATATTAATCGGCCCCGTAATATGGTGGTAACTGCGTCTGGCTACGAACTTGGGCCCTCTGGTTCGATTCCCGGCTGTTACCATGGATATTTTTCCCGAAAGGGAAATTATTCCAACAGTCACCATGGTTTGTTTAATTAGGCTTAGGTTAAGTTTAAGATCACTACAGGCTCTACACCTTTATAATCACTATCATTACATCATATCAGACAACCTCCTGTGGTGTACCCTGGTCTACCTTCTGTGTCACCAGAGCGGCTAAAAGTATGCACACACAGGCGACCGAACTAGATACTTAATATCTCTCCCGGTCAAAGATGCCATACGCTAAAAAATAAATTGCTAACATTAAGTGTTTTATTTATTTGAATGCAGTATACATATTTTGTGCTCGCAATTTGTTTTAGATTGAATGCTTCTTAGTTTTAACACAAAAATTAACCCTAACACTCGCTTATTAAAATACTATGTAGTCCTACTCGATTTTATTATAATTTATCAATCGCGAGAAATATCATTTTGTAGCTTAATAGCCACCCGATTCTTTTCTGAGCACTAATTTTTCACTACTTAGTTTATAGTTGATGTATTTGTAATTTTGTCTAAGTATATTTTAAAGTCCACACACAAGTCATTGGGTGCACATTTAATCAATTATATTAAAACTACACCACTTGATTCATGGCATTGATTGTGTCTGTAGTAACTTGGAAATTTAATTTCTTACAACCAAGTCAAATAAAGAGCTAAAGAAGGAAATACTCGAGGCATTGCCCCTAAATTTAAAATGAGACGATCTCTGGTGTATTTTTGCACACAAACATTCTTTTTGTAAATATTGGTCTTGGCTATGTCATATTCTTCTAAATGTTTTAGGTGCACCATAAATTCCAAATACGCTGACCATTATTATTTAGAAATCTTTTGATCAATTTTGGCTTACATTTTTCACCAAGGGTAAAATTAAAAAAACAACTTTATAAAGCCTCAAGACTTATTGGAATTGCAACAACAGCTAGGTACACATGCTCTTTAGCTGTCATAACATTATTAATTTCATCATAATGTAAACGGCCTAACTGGTAGCTAATTAATGTGATACATGCGTAATTTATCCAAACTTATCAAATCAAACAGATAAATCATAGGCTATAAGAAATAAAAGTTTTTCCACAGCAAAACAAACTGAACTAATAAAAACTAATAGATAACGAACCTTATTCGGTGGCCGAATGGTCTAAGGCGTCACTCTAGTGTTATACTAGATTGCCGATGACAGGGAAAACGGGGTTCATTCCCAGTAGGGTGTAATGGGGATTTTTTTTCTTCCAAAATGGTGTTCCACTCTCCCTCCACAAAAATGGGGTACACTTCTTCTAAATTAAACCTTCCTTATACCTAGATCATTGGCGTAATTAATACATATGCGTACAACCTGAACAGGTAGTTAGACATGGTGCTAAGAAAATAGACGCCGAACACGTGGCTGTGTAGTTGGCTAGACCCCGGGCGCGGTGTTGTCAAACTTCAGTATTCTGGCCGTGACCTAGAGAATACTAGGACCAAAATCCGGCCCAGAAAACTTGTGTTCTACCACTCTATCTGTCGAATAGAGTACAAACCAGTGCAAAGGAAGGGGCCGAATGGTAATGCATCTATCCAAGGATACCAGGTTCGATTCCCGACATAGTCAAAACATGTCTCATTGGTGAAATTAGGGCTCCCCCTTTTCAATGTTAAATTAACGGTTGGGGGACTAGATGTTGTGTGTGTTCTAGAATAAAATTGGAATGCAAGTCCCAGTATAGTCCGTTGGCCCAGAAACTCGCCATATAATAATAGTTCTGAGAAATGGTCTGTGTTCACATCCCGCCCTGAGACGACAACCACGCGCACCAGTCCTGTCGAGATCTCGAGACGCCGCGCCGTTCCTGAAGAGGACCTCCTTGTTGCGCATGCGCAGGATGTGACGTCACTCACTTCCTATGCGACAGGTTGTAGGGGGAGGAGAAGCCAATCGTCGTCTTCCGGAGGCCGCATCCAACTGAAATCCACTGAACCGAAAGAGTTGCGTGTGTCTGTGTAGCCGTGACACCCGCAAGGGTCGGGGGAGGTAGCTACCAATCGGTTAGGGCAGAAAACCTCACTACGATAGAGATGCAACCCGCGCAGCGGACTAAGGCGTTGGTCTCGTTCTTCTCTAGTTTTACTGAGAATCAAGGGGCTTAGAATTCCGGTGTGGGTATATTGACATGTTTTTAATGGTCTTACCCCACTCACTCTTAATTCAAGTGCGTAAAAATGTACTCAATACTCCTATCTTCCTCTTCGCCACTCCATCAGTGTAAATATGTGTACATAAACCTCGGACGGGTAGTAAGACGTGGAAAACACACAAAATGTTGAAACAAAAAGTAAAAATGATTAGATAATTAAAACATAGTTGCACAAAGCTACACACATTAATCTGTCTCTTGGAGTAGAGAGAGGATTCTATTGGGGTGGAACTTCTAGAAAATACTAACTTTGTTGTTGCTGTCAATGTTAACATTTTATTTCGCCAATAGTACTATTTCATAGTTATTGATATTAATTATCTCAAGTGACAGCTGCAGATCAGATGACTTGACGTATGAATATATAATAAGGGGGCGTTCAAGTATTACGTAAGCACATTTTAAACCATTTTTAACTCCTCCCCTGAGCCTCCCCTTCCCCTTACTTACGTAAGATTGTTAACTTTTTAAAATTTGTTTACAGGAATAACCATTCCTTTTTTTCAAGCAATTTTTCCTATAGCTTGAACAGGTAGTAAAACGCGATGATAAAAAGAAATTAAAAACTGGTGCAATTTATAAATTGCTGGTACAGTAATTAGTAACATAAAGGTGTAAACTAATATTGCGAAATAAATGACAATTAACTTTTCTATACATTGAATTTAAATTTATTGAATAGGTAAAATTAAAACAAGTTATAGCATTATAAAAGTTTAAATTTTAATTTACTTTTAATTGAAAATATAAAAAAATATTATTAGCAAATATATGAATATTATATTTATAAAAAAACCGCCCTAAACTCATTTAATCCGATGATCAAGGTCCTTGAATCCACTTTCAATTACTATGTTTCTATTTGGGGGGCTAGGTCACTCAAGATTTGACTTACTTCTATAGGATTCTCAACTTCTTCCACGTTTAGCCACTCAGCATCTTCATTGCTGCCCGAACCTCGCGGCTTTCGATGCACCCTCCCTCAATTTTACCCATCTTTCTCTGTCTTACGTAAGCATTGCTCTGATCCCCCTTCCCCTTGACGGCAAAAATAAGCAAAGCTCGAACCCCCTTCCCCTCTTATGTGCTTACGTAATACTTGAACCTCCCCTAATTATTTTAGTAACTTTTATAAATGTACAAAAAAGTACCTTTGTATCAAAATCAGACTGTAGTTTGATTCTAAGTGATAATTACCTTTTAAAAACCCTATTGGTCAGTTCGAGCTAATCGATTGTTTGTGACTCACAGCCCACGGAGGAGTATGCGCCTGTAAACCACGCAACCTTGCTTGTGTTTGTCGCGTGGCAGGTGATCTACGCTGGCAGGGGAGGAGGAGAATGTAAGGAATGTGCATTTTGGGCCAAAAGAGATTTTTTACTTTTTTTATATAACATATTAAAACCGTGCACATTATATGCCTCTATATTACGATGGATCATGACGTTTTATTTGCTCTCAAACTTAAAAAAGGGATATTTTACAATAGGGTGGCGGTGGATTTTGTTTAAACTTCTACTATACCGCTCTAAAGATTTCATCACATTACCAGAGATCTAAAATAAAATAGGACATATTATATTTCTAAATATGTCAATTTTCATTGAGGTTTTCTCATCCTCTCCCGTTGTATACAGGTAGAACTTGGTCATGAGCAGGGCCCGGATTTTGATGGCCTAGAAATGATAAAAAAAAATGGCATATGTAATGTCTTACAAATATACTTCATATTTTGAAAAAAAAATTGACATAAAATTTTTAGCAAAAACTATTAATAAATGCACACGACTAAAACAAACACGCACTATACAATTAATTTAAAATACACTGAAAAGAGTCAAAACTCCTGTATTTCGCTATATATAATATTGGTTTCCAAATATCTGCTTCAGAAGTAATAACAATCCCCTTTCAACGCAATCCTTTCCATTTTAGTTGCATTGTTTCACCAGGAATGTGTATTTTACAACCAGACAAGCAAAGACAATACATATTTTATTGCTGCATTACCTTCTCACACCGATAGATGTGTGTTGGAAAAATGTATGGATTTATAAAATATACAGTAGTTAATATTTAAAAATATACTTATTCAACTTGAATGTCTTAAAATGACTCAAAAATGCCTAAAATTACTTTTTAAAAATCCTTAAAAATGCGTAAAAATGACACAAACCTAAAAAGTACCATCCTAAATTGTAAAATGACAGGAGATCATGAACAGAGTTTGTATACTTATGAGCAGTGATGTGACGAACCAGAAAAAAGATGACATGTCATCAACATTCAGGCCCTGTTGATGAGCTTCAGACGGGACACTACCATCCAGCTCCAAGGAAGCGTATATTGTATTACTGTATGTGGGATTCGGTGTTCACAGTCTCGTTCTTAGTAAGTTGTTGAAATCGTGTCACTTACTGTTGCATATATAGTTTATCATAGCGTTTTACTATACGTTCGGGTTGTACGTGTTTGTACTAATTATACTAATATATAAATAAGGGATGAAAAAGGTTGAATTTAGAGGAAGTGTATCTGCATTTACGTGGTGGTAAAGTAGAAACCCATTTAGTAAAAAAATAAATACCCGAACTATATTCGAGCCCCTCGTCACCGATAAACCAGACTGGATGAGCCCGGCATTTTTTAGCTAGAGTGTACAACCGATGCGGTTATAACGCACTCTTAGACCGCGCTTGCGCCGGTAAAGAACACTTTTTATAAGCGATTTATTTACATTTGATCTTTTTTTATAATCCTCCTCTAAACATTCACTAGCGCGCGTGATGATAGTAAAAAGTAGGCCGTAACGTTATCAGGTTTGAAAAATCATCTTCTCAAGAGCTAAGCTCGTTTTGCTATCCCCGCCATCTGACGGCTCAGTTTGGCGTCTCATTCAAAGCGTCACGGCGCAGTGATGAAGGGGGGAGAGGGGAGGTTTCCCGCCGATAAGCAAGGTTTGCCAACCTGTCACTTGTTTTTTCTTTGCTCGTGGAAGTTTGAATCACCTGTATTTACCACAAGCTGGAATGGGAAGATGTTTTTTGGTTGGTTTTTCAAGATGTCGAATTGTATTGAATCTTTGAATGCCGGTACTACACAGAAATTATCGCAGTCAGAAGATCTATCACAGGGATGTGTAAAACTCCGACCGGCGATACTATTTCATATGGTTCACCGGTTCTTTACAAATTATCTCGCTATTCTTTTCGACAATGATTCCTGTAGCTCTCGACAGCAAAGTTTCATCATTTTTATCAAATGAAAGCTTCACTGAGGATGTACTAAAATATATATAAAATATTCAACATGGAAGTCGTTCATTTAGAAATTGATTATTTTTTAAATAAAAGCATTTACTTTGAAGAGTATCAATAAAATTTTACCAATTTTCAATAACCAAGCTTCAATCTATATTAGTGGTTCATGGCAGTGATATTTGCAAATTATCGCTCCAAAACGTATTATACTTTTTTTTTAACTGGGAAACGTTTTATAGAATTAAACCTCATTAAAATTTCTAGTTACAGGTTTACTCGTCAAAGGCAACTTACAATTGATTTTTCAGTGTATAGTTTTAAGCAAAAAGTAAGTTTTTCTTCTTCACCCTACGATTATAACTTTAAAACGACCTCTCTCCCAACTCTTTACTTATTTGTTGTACTTTCCCACTTAAGTGAAAATTGAGTTATTATTTTTAAACAAAGAGAAATATTTTATTTACCGATATACATTATACACAAATCCTGGTTTTATGCTAATGTAGGCAAATAATAACTCTACAGGCGAGCCCTCCACGCACAGCAGGAAAGATGGAAATTTGCTAGGAAAATCAGATTTTCTTTGCACACTACTATTTCGCCGATATCCTGAACCCTGAGTCTTTAAAATGAGTAAAGTTCGTCAAAATTGGTTCAGCCGTTTTCTTTTTATTTCTTCCGACATTCTAGACTCCTGACCTTAAAAATGAGCGATCGATGTCAAAATCAGTTCGGTAATTTTCTCGTAATTTCAACTACCGGAAATGGGCTTATCAAATTATATATAAGATATAAGATGATAGAGAGAGGGATAAAATGTGATAGTGAAAATGAGGGAGTAAGGGTTTGAGTGAGTGATTGTGTAAGTGTATGGGTGAGTGTGAAAATGATAAAGTGAGTGTGAGGTGTGATAAAGTTAGTGTAGAGACTGAGAATGAGCAATTGAGAGAGATCGAGTGAGTGTGAGTGAGTGATAGTGAGAGCATGTGTACGTGTTAGAGAGATAAATACTGGCAGAAGAGGGAAATAGAGGGAGAATGTGTGTGTATGGGAGAGAGATAGCGAGTGAAAGAGTATGTGTCTGTGTGAGAGAGAGAGAGAGAGAAAGAGAGATTGTAAAATTGTAGGAGAGATATTGTGTGAAAGAGAGGAAAATAGTAGGACGTGTAAGAGAGAAAGTTAGAGAGGGAAAGATTAGCTTAGGGAGAGAAAATTAAAGTGAGAGAGAATTAAAGAGAGTTAAAGAGATAGAGCGTTTGATAGAGAGAAAGCGTTTGAGAGAGAGAAAGCGTTTGAAAGAGAGAAAGCTTTTGAGACTGAGAGAGAGCAAACGTTTGTGAGAGAACGTTCAAGAGATAGAACGTTTGAGAAATAGAACGTTCGAGAGAGAGCGCGTTTGAGAGATATAGAGCGAGTGTTTGAGAGATAGAGAACGTTTGAGAAAGAGAGGGCATTTGAGAGAGAGAGAGTTTGAGAGAGGGCTTGAGAGAAAGTGTATAAAGATAATGTGAGAGAAATTGTGTGATAGAAAGTGTGTGTAAGAGAGAATGAGAAAAGATTGTATGAAAGAGAATGAGAGAAGATTGTGAGAGAGTGTGTTTGTGAAAGAGAGTGTGTGAGAGAATTAGAGAGAGGGTCAGATTGGGAGAGAGAATGTGAAAATATAGATACGGTACACAAAACATTACGGTACTCTGAAATATCATTCCTTCAAAATTAACTATCAACATGGAAACATAACTGAACTTACTGTATTTGTAAGAATGTGACAAGATAGATGGGGTAAGAAAAAACATGACTTTTAAATATCATAATTATCCTCAAAATTAAGAGGTAAATGAAAACATAGCTTAACTTATGTATTTGTATTGTGTTACTATTTGCTAAAATGAACATCAAAACCCATTATTTGAAAAAAATGAACACCAAAACCCATTGTTTGAAAAAAATGAACACCAAAACCCATTGTTTGAAAAAAATGAACACCAAAACCCATTGTTTGAAAAAAATGAACACCAAAACCCATTATTTGAAAAAAATGAACACCAAAACTCATACTTGGATAGTTAAAATGGCTATTTTTTAAACATTAAAGATCATTTTATCGTTTTTGAGCTTATAATACATACCAAAACATATTTAAACATCATTTTATCATGCGCGAAACAAAACGTAGACAATATTTTCACGAACTTAACCACTTAACCTTTTATTTTTCGAATGATGCTCAATATTATTGGTTTAAATGCGAATTAAAGATAACATTCCAATAAAAAATTAATGTTCCCAGTTTAGGCATCTCAATTTAGATATGTTATGACAAGCAGCCAAAAGAGAAATATTCATCCAAAGAGAAAATTGTGATATGTTAGGACCAACAAATAAAGATTGAGCTATTATTTTTAACCAAAAGAGATATATTTTATTTAGAGATTTACAGCCATGCAGCAAATAACTGTTTCCATGGTGATTAAACAAAGTATGAAAAACTGAAAATTATCTGTGAAAATCGGGTTTTCTTGGAAAACTACTTTTTTCCCTGACATCCTGGACCCTTAACCATTAAAATGAGTGGTCGTTTGTCAAAATCTGTTCCGTCATTTCCACGTAATTTCTACTGCCGGAAACGGGCTTATCAAATTATATATAAGATAATAATTTACATAAACCGGTGAACGTATGGATGCTATTAATATTAATAAATCTTCACAGCGATTTTGTACAAACCATTTGACTTGGACAAGCAAGAAAGTTGACAATTTTCGCTTGGGTTCTAGCCTACTCGCTACTATCTAAATACGGGCCACATAATAAAAACTTCCTAAGTGAGTGTTTTCAAAAGTGTTAACTATCTCCTTCATCTAGATAAGATCTATGATAAATTCAACAGTAGATAAACTTTTAATAAACCAGGGACCCGCGTCAGTGACCGTATGGTCTAAGGCGTCACTCTACTGTTAGACTGGTCTGCTGAAGACGGGGAGATTTGGGTTCGAAAACTGGTAGGATCTTTTGAGGCGTTTATTCCTAGATGGTTTCCCATTCTCCTTCCACTCAAACGCGGATAGAATACCTCTAAAATGTTGCTTCCTTCCTCCTCCCTACCCCATTAGAGTAATTATTATATGTGCTTTTAAACTGAACAGGAAGTAAGACGCAGTGATTAAAAAACAAACTTATTGGTCGTATACGACACAGCGATACAATCCAGTGACTCATTTATAAAACTACTTTGATGGGTCTTAAGATGGTCTGAGCTAATATTTCTTATGTCGCGAGGTCTAGAACTAGTTGGGAGTTCCAATATGCTGCAATATTGTTATCAGCAGGGTCATCTCACCACATTCAATCCTCATAAATACTGCATAAAAACTCTGTTACCGATCCCCTTGTTATAGAAATGTAAATTGTATAGGTAATTTTTTTGTCATTTTGCAATTTAAGGTCATATTTTCTTGGTTTGCGTCATTTATGAGTCTTTTTAGATAACAGGGATCACAAGTCACTATTTCAACTAAAAATAACTTTTTTTTATAAAAGTAATTAAAACACTTTTTTGTAAATTTTATCAAAAGTTGGTAAGAATAATTTATAATATAATTACTTTTTCTTTGGAGGTGGAAGCTAATTTGAATGGATGTCCACTACAGTGTTTAGCGCTGGAGGGGCTAACACTTTTTATGTCTTAGACACAGTCCTACCATAGACCAGGGGTCCCCAAATTACGGCCCGTAGGCCAAATCTGGCCCGCGGATGCTTTGACAAAAATAAAATAAAAATAACGATAAAAATCATTTCAATTCCAAATACTGAAAGATGGTGCTCCTGAATGAAGTTCACAAAATACCTACATACCATCATAATGCGGCCGGCGGCAGTAGTAGACATGTGTAATCGAAACAGACATACTGTCTTGTTAGCCGCGTTTCATTAAGTGTCTTTTGAGCGGAGGGGCTGAAGAACTTTACCTATTTGGGAAGGCAGGGTGTAATTATGTTGGCTGCACAGCTTAGCTTTCAAAAGAAATCACCTCCTTTAGTGCGTATTGGTGATTGTCATTGGGCACCAACAGCAGCCTTTGACCCCACAGGTCCCTTTTTCAATCCGGCCTACCTAGAACTTTCAATATCCTAATGACATGTGTTGTGTACTGTAAATAAAACACAAAACAAAATAGAGAAAAAAAATCCATACTCCTTAAAATTTAGGTTAATATTTTACTAATTATGTGATTATATAATATGTATTAAAAACTTAAGCTTAGGTTATCTTGTGATGTTCATCACTAGATTAAAACACATCCTTAATTATGGCCATACCCCATCCATGTTTTTAGTTGAATTTATTGAAATATTGTAAAATAGTAAATAATTGTTTAAACAAAATATATTATATAATTTTGCTATAGATAATGTGTGATTACTTATGTTTCTATTTATATGGCTCATTATAAAGCGATTAATTAATTTTGGAAATAACCTTATGAATTTTTACTGTTCAAGATCTTTCTAGCTTTTTTTTCAACAGCAGCTGTTAATGAAATGCTAGTGGTTCAACTTAGTTTTTGACAAGATATGTATTAATCACAACTTGTGAATGTGTAGAATGCCATGCCTCCACCGTGGTTCGGATCCCACGTTAAACTGTAGTTCCTCCATTTCATCTCACTATCACCCTACCATTACATATTAGCGTAAGTGCGTAAAACCCAAACGGGTAGTAAGACGAGGTGTTAATATTATTATTATTATTATTATTATTATTATTATTATTATTACTACTAAGTATTTACCCGGCCGAATTGATAGGGGATTAAAAAAATTATATGTCTACTGCTAGGCAGAGAACATCTTTTGATCTGGGAAAGGCTGTGTTTTTAATGCTACAGATCAATAATTTGCAAATTAGGTCACTATTTTTTTTACAAAATTGGTCACTATTTCAACTTTTTTTTGTTACATATTTTGTTCGATTCCTGTGATGAGAGACCGCAAAAGGTTTGGGTTATTACTTCTGAAGCATATATTTGTAATGTTATAATTAGCAGAATGCGAGAGTTTAGTTGTTATTGCATTTTACATTTGTAAAGCGATTGTTTGATTTGGTTGTGTGCATTCATTACGAGTTTTTGTTCATATTTTAAGTAATTTTTTGAAAATTTGAAGTTTTTTTTAAGAATCTTTAGGTAATTTTATATGCTATTTTGTGATAATTTTTAGGTGATCAGGATCCGGGCCCTGATTATGAGGCCATCAGGGGTGTATAATCTTCATTAACGTCCATTACCTTGCGCTCACATCTGCTAGCGATGTACAACACTAATCTGACGTTTCGATTCCCATGTCTAACGATTAAGCTTATTTTGATTTGAAATTTTGAAGGAAATTGTTCGCAATATGTCATTTTCTTTTTTACATTTTGAAAAAAACCCAGAGAATAAATTAAACCTTCTTGTAGACCAACTCATTACTTTAGTTATATGTAGTTTCACCTTTAATTTAATATATGTATGCTAGTACACTAGTTTTTTCTTACAGTCCCTACACGCGGCCCTCGCAGGGCACACATCTTTTCTTTCTTCGCAAGAAAGAATATTTTCAAGATTACAATACTACCTCGATATTATAATCAATCTTGAAGGTTTTTTTTGTTCACCACCGCGTCTTAATACCTGTTCAGGTTATAGCCTACTCATATATACTAACTACCAAAATGAGGTAGGGATGAGGAAGGTTGAATTTAGAGGAAGTGTACCCGCTTTAGCGTGGAAGGACAGTGGAAAACTCCCCCAATATACCCGACTGGGATCGAACCCCTCTCTTCCCGTTATCGTCAGTCTAGTCTAATACACGAGAGTAATGCCTTAGACCATGCGGTCACCGAAGCAGGTGAAGTTTTATGTCCCCCTAAAAAACAGTGTTCCTACCCCTGGGCTAAAGCAGAGATGGTTTCATTGGCTTCATTTAAACCTGATATGTGGCCCTGTATCGAGGATAAATCGTGATTTTAGCTTAAGGTAGTATTAAGTAGTTTACCAATGATTGATTTTTGAAAATTTTAAATTGTTCAAAAGTGGCTTGAACGAGTTTGTTTAAAATTGGTATATAGAAAGGGTATAACACAATAAATAAGATTGTATGTTTGTTTTTATGAAAATAATCATTTAAAGTTAGTTTAATGAGTGATTTTTGACCCTTTTGTAATTTTTCAATGGATCTAACAGTTTTGTTTGAAATTGGTAAAGTCTGTTCAGCGTAGGAATTGTTTTCTCAAAGGCCTTTTTCCCTACCAGAAATCTATAATATAGTAGGATATTGGTAGGAAAAGAGAACTTTCAGAGAATAATTCCTACCGTGAATGGAGTATATCTGAAGAGGATTTTATTTGGGTAACAAAGTAATATTTTGAATTTCTTAGGAAAACTTATTTGAGTATAGTTTACTGTTAACCTTATTTTGAAAATGTTGTTCCAAACTGCAATAGACTAAGTGCGAGAGTATGTACGATTGTGTCTCACTACCATTTATTTTAGTGGACCCCAGAGAAGAAAGTTTTCCCACCCCTGGTCAAGTATTCGTTTACTCCCCCTGAGAGCGAAGTTCTGACAACATACAAATATTTGTCTTTCACTCACAGGTTTTCTTTCTTGGTAATATTTAAGGATGTTTTTCCAAATTGAGTTAGTTTGTCTTTCTGATCACTTTTGAAACAAAGGTGTAACAGTGAACCTGGTTAAAATCGTCGGCTGTAGACTAAATACGTTAGTCTTGGTGAGTGAGAATTGAACTCCGCTCTACTTCTTGTTCTTGTCGCCGAGTGGTCCGGGATCCTTAGTTTCATCCCAGACGGTACCTTAAACAGTTGAATATCCGTCAACCTATATTAAGTTTGTGTGAAAGTCATTAAATTCATTAAAGGAAATCTTGGTCATTAGTGTTATGAATCAAGTTTTCTGGTCTTGAATTTTCTGAGTCAAGGACATTCACTCTAAAATCACAAGCGGAAGCCGGAAAAGGTAGTTGATTTAAATGGCACATAATATATTCATGTTGAATAGGCATAATAGAAGTTAGGACAAAGCATAATATGAAAATATTGAATCAGTCTAGGCACAGCTAGAACAAAAAATTATGAAATCAAGCCAGAATGAGTGAGAAATACTCGTCGCTGCCAACTATGATGTGCATTTTTGCCAACTCTTGACATTTTTAGCAACTTACTTTGCTAAAATAGTCCTATTTAATCCACATACATTTAAAATTAAATAAATCCGGGATAAAATCAGTCCCGGAACAAGTCTTATTTTGGGAACGAATGGTCATCTTAACATAATAGTAAGAATGACATTTTTAATAGTATCAATTATTTGTCCAAATACCCACAAACGTCCATGTACAATCGACGTTTGTGAATTAGTTTATAAAATGGTAAATTTGGATAAAGTTGCGGTGAAACGTTACGAGTACGCTCAGACCGAGCACACACTAACAGTACTCACTCGGTCACTGCTCGTATCGTGAAAACATGTGATCCGAGCCGTGATGTCAGCTAGGTATACGAGTAGCATTCCAAAATGGCGGCGGAACGCATAACGGTAGAGAGTAGACTCTGCGGGAAAATTAGCAGTAGATGCACCTAACTCTTCGCGTCTGAAAATCCATTTACTTGTCAAAATTGTCTTCGCTTCACGCGAGCGGTTTTGATGAATTTCTCTCTTCTTTATCGACGTATCCGCGACAGTTCCGGTATCTTTCAACACGAAATCGGCCATTTTTATAGCGATACGAGTATCAAGACGTGAAAACCACCCCTTCGAGCTGTTCTACGAGTGTGCTTGGTCCTAGTTGACTCAGCGTGCGCTAAAGCCACCGCGTTGGTGTTTGAATGAAGACCTTTAGTAGGTCATGAAATCGGACCGTAATGTAATGAGAAAGTCATTAAAAAAAATAAAACTAGTTTGTTTGAATTTGTGAACAGACTTTATATGGGAATGCCCTGTCACCCAAATATTATAATTCTCGTCGCTAGTGCATTGTGTCCAAGGTCAAGTCGCTCTGTGAACAGTAAACATCGCCCCTTTCATTCAACAAATGTTAAGAACTGGGTATCTCATGTTCCTATCGTTACTACTATCTTAAAAGAAGTATCTTTGGATTTAAAGTTGAAAACTTACTAGCCTGTATTTTTTATTGGTTTTGAAGCTGACTTTTTTCCTAGGTAGGCCTACTTGAGATGAGCTATGAAAGGAAAAACCTTTTGAGCAGAAACAGATAACCATATTGAAAAAAAAAACCTGTCTACAGTACATAGTTCATTCGGCGTAGGTTTAAAAAATATCCATGCCAAATTTCGTTAAAATTGGTCCATCCACGTATTTGACAGTTATCGCTTAGCAAGGATCCGGACACACAAACGAAATGACAAATCGTCAAATTAAAACAGAAACTATCTTTTTTCTCAGTTAAATAATGAGTTAAGGATGGCGAAGGTAAAATTTGTATAGGTATCCGCATTTACGTGAAAAGAAAGCGAGAGGGACCTTATAGTATAAACTCTAAACCACCAGGCTGGTATTCAAACCAGACAAGACGAGACTGACGTCTCAATGTTGGTGTCAGGCCAGGTGTGTAATCTGCCTCGTGTGCATGTTTGTTGTCATGCGAATGGACAATGGTAACACGCGGCTCCTGCCTGCGCCCGACAGTCTACCGCGCAGTTTCCCGCTCAACAAGGTGAAAACCGGCCCTCGTCGAGGTCTGTAGGAGACGTGAGAAAAGGACAGTGATTTTTGCAGGTTTTGCTCCAAATAAATTAAATATTTCTCCAGTATAAACATAAGAGTTTAATTTTCTCCACATGGTGGCAGGCCCGCCACGAGGGGGTTTATTGTTACCATGGTACCGGGCCCGGGACTCCCAGGGGGTCAATGCCCAAGATCCAGAATAATACTGACATGAATGATAAGCGATAAAATGCCCATTAGTACTAAGGAATAGTGTATGGCCAGCCCACCAGCTGGGGAACTAACTGGCATTTGTCACACTGATATAACTGGTTCGGTACAGTCTTGTCCTTCGTTTAGAAGTGAGTCTTATTATTCAGTACTTAAATTAAAATAACCGCGCGAAGAGAGTCGGGTAGGGAATCAAATTCACTTTAAATATAATTACTTTATCATGTGCCTAACATTTTCACTGTTAAGTGACAGATTAATTTGCGTACATTGCTTTTGTTTTGTAAAAGTGACCAACGATTTAAAATAAAAGTACAGATCTAAGTCGAGAAGGGGTGGAAAAACAGAGAGATGGGGGCGGGAGGGTTTTTCTTCCCTTAGGTAATTTGTGCCCCCCTCCTCCCGAATGGAATAAACTCTCCCCTCTCTAGATTTATTTCACTCCCCTTTAATATTATCAAATATAAAGTCGAACGATGGTCTTGTATCAAACTCCAAATAGCTTCTAGAGGTATATCCAATCATTAAAATTGCCAGGGTAAGACAATTCCAAATAACATATGAGATCATCCAATTTTCCACTCTAAATATCTTTTGAACACATCATATAAAAAAATGAAAACCACTCCATATAGTTACCAGAGGCATCCAATTTTCCAAAATTTGCCGGCAGAAGACCACTTCAAATAGCTTATATAGTAGACATTTAATTTTCCAAAAAATTAAAGACAAAACCATACTAAATATCATATAGGAACACTCAAATTTCAAAACATTTCTGGAGAAGAACCACTCCAAATAGCTTATAGATAAGTATATATTTTTTTTAAATCAGACGAGGGCTATTCCAAATATCTTCTGGGTGTATCCTATTTTCAAATATTCGGCTAGAGTGCTCTAACTCCCCTTTATCTTTGGGTTTAAAGCCCCTCAAAACAACTTTTTATTTTCTAAGATAATTTACCCCCTTATACAAATAAGGTTCCGCAGCCACTAAAGTCTAGAAGTACATAGAAAGGGGGGCCGGCGCTCTGCCCCTGATATCGGGCCCGGTTTGAGCACTTGGTGGGCCTGCATGGTGATATCAACAGTTGTTGAATATCTGCCAAGAGTGTCCTGGAATTTAATAACTTTTTTATTCATTTAAAAAGTTTGTCATCTAATGCCGCTATGCTCATTACAGATATTAAAGAACTGTTGATATCACGATGTGAAGAAAATTAAACTCTATGTTTCTACTGAAGCAACTTTTTTTTTATTTTGCCCAAAAAAAGTTTTGCAGTCAAAACTGCAAAAACACTTCACTTTTCTCATGTTTCCCATATCACCACCTTAAGGTTGCCGCGTACTTGAAGGACACTTGTATGTTTTATAACACTGACAGTTCTGAAGATTCCAAACCACTAAAACCATCCTCAATTACCTTATCTTTTGTGACCCTGCTGTTAAAAGTAACTTTATTTGTTTGAGTCCGATTCTGATAGAAATAAACTTTTTTACAGCTACAGATGTTACTAAAACAATATTCATATATTATCCAAACGTCAAATCATGGGGTCTACAGCTGCTGTTCCTTTTCACCAAACAATATCAATGTCTTTGAAATAACACTAATAATAAAGTAAAATGTTACCAATGTTGACTGCAAAAAATATGTTTGAATTTTCTAAAAATATCTTACTACAAAAATTCTACTACATCCAAGCATTTGCTTTGATCTTAGAATTGTGTGATATTTAGCGTGAAACTTCCTTGAAAATGAGATAATTTCACCTTTCACTGATTTATTTTCAGTAAAGAAACTTAAAATGTAAGATTTTTAATTCATTATGGTCATATTGCTAGCTTTCACCTCCATTTTGGCATAAACTATACTTAAAAATAACAAACCACTTGTGTAATAACGGATTTTTGGACCACTGTAACGCGTCTTAGCTGCCTTCCAAGGAACAAGTAGAGGCTATTTGCTCTTTTGCCGTTAGCAGATAGGAATACATCAAAAGATTATCAGTCTCAGTTTCTTAAATACAGTGTTTGACCGCCTCCGTGGTCTAGTGGTCAATGCTCCTGGATACATGTTCAGGGGTTCGACCCCCCGATGCTTCTAGATTTTATGTGAGGCAATGGCTCTATAATGGGGTCAACTAAGCTTCGCGAGGACAAATTAAGAAGCTACTTGAACGAAAAATTAGTGGCTCAGATCTAGAAAACTGAGATTAATGGCCGGAGGGATCGTTGTGCTGATAACATGACACTCTCTATCCGCTGAGGATGACAATTATCTTCGCCAACAGACTGTAGCCGCTCAGTTGGTATGGCTCGATTGCGGGTTGATGCCATGAAGTTTTTGTTTACAATGGAAGAAGATATGTTTATGCAACCCATGATCAACCTGTGTTACACTCATTGCAAGAAAGTTCAAAATAGACCAAGTATCTATCTGTGATTACATACGTATGACCTTGAAAAATCCTTTTGATACTTGTTTCATCATTGTTGAATATTCCATTATTCGCTATTTGTACTTAAAACTACTGCTCGTTGTTAGATACCGTTCACTGGTTATTTTCTCTAGTGCTACTAAAACTGGTCCTCCGGAACTAAATTTAATTTTATATCATTTTAATTTTAATAATCAGATAGCTCAAACAATCATCCTGGTGGTAGCTACACCGTGCTGGGACCTGGTTGCTGTGGCTACCCTAGGTCCAAGTAAGGCTAACCGACAACGGTGGGCATGCGCAAAGGTGCTAGTCTTGGTTTGTTTGGTTTGCTGGTAACAGAGGTCAGGGTTTGAATCCTGCCGGGCGACTACAAGCAAGCTAAAATCAGTAGCCATGCTGCTGCTAAGAAAACGTGAACTCAATTCGATTGTTAATAAACTACAAAAACACTAAATGAAAATATCTCAATCAAATACCAACTAGGCCTACTTGAAATGGAAATCTTACATTGAATGTCAGCATTTATATGAAGAAAGAACACAGTAAATATTAACAAATAAAAAGGGGGATAATAATTCCAGCTCTTCCATACGCCTCCATTGTTTGAACTTATTAATTTGATTTAAATTTTTTAAATTCACATTTTTCAATGGAGAAAAAAATGGACGTATCATAAAATAAAATAAAAATAGGATTGTTACTTAAACTCTTTCAAAGAGCTGGCTAGGCCCACTCTATCCACAAGCATTCGTTTAAGGTAGTTTTTATTTTTCACATTCCAAAGCACAGTTTACTTTTTACTTCACTGATTCGGTGAATTCAGACATTTTAACACCAAACTACAGTCCAATTTTCATATGAAGAAAAAATTGAGAAAAGAGAAACATGTTTGTCCACCAAAGAGCATAGTATCGCACTCATTTTCAAAATCCTGAATTAAAAAGTGTATATGTTTGGTTATAGCTCAGAAATTATTGATTTTATACAAATATTTTTCAAATAAAAGATCTTTATTTTTATTAGCAGTACAATTTTACGATTATAAGTTATTTTGTATCGCAAATAGTTGCGGATAAATGATGAAAATTGGAAAATTACCCCTATGTTAAGTACCCTCAGTCATTTTCATGAGAAAATGGGAGTTGCCATCTTGTTTATATTGGTAAACAGTGTCCGAATACAAAATTTAATCAAACTTATTAGAGCGAATTTTGAGAAGATTGATTCTTTCTCTTTTTGCCCTTCAGTAAACTACCCTTAATTTTAGGGTCGGATGTCTAATTCCAAAAAAAAAACCTGGGAGGCCTCTATAAAAGCCCTAGATACCAAGTTTGAGTCCAATCGGCAAAATAGTTTCGGCTCCAGCCCAAGGTACAGACAGACGGCATTGCGAAAACAACTTTTTTGGTTTCAGGAAGTCATGAAACGTCGACATTTATCAAAATCTCGAGTCCGATTTTTTTTTTTTTACGATCACAATACTTTCTCTACGAGGTGTCGAGAGAAAGTAAAAGGCAAACTTTTTTGTGGTCAATATTGATAACGTTCTACTATATTATTTGTGTTATTTTATAGATATTGACCATATCTATAAAAAAAAATGACAGTTGCAAATAACATGACTTGATGTATGAATATATTTAAATTGTTTTAGTAACTTTAGTAACTAACTTGTACTGTTCTTCTTCTTATGGTGACCTGGTAGTCTAGGGGTAAGGTGTCAGACTTCTATGCTGGGGGTCCGGGGGTCCGGGTTTCAATCCTTGGTCCCGGCACAGATTTATCTGATTGCCCCAAACCCTTCCTTCACCTCTTGACAAGACGTGTATTAATCACAACTTGTGAATGTGAGGAATGCCAGGCCTCCACCGTGGTTCGGATTCCACGTTAAATTGTAGGTCCTCCATTTCATCTCACAATCACCCTGCCATTACACATTAGCGTAAGTGCGTACAACCCGAACGGTTAGTAAGACTCTGTGCTAATAACAAAACTGTTCTTCTTACCAAAATCATATTATAATAACTTTTTTAGCTGTTTCAAGATTTGATTGTAAATGTAATATGATCCAACCCAAATACCAACAATAAACACTGCATGTGAATGCTTAGAACAGAAGTTGTGAAGATAAACAGTCCTTTTGTTTGAATTCTCGGGGCAATAGTTGTGAGTTTAGTAGTGCGGTTCGCGCGAAAATATCAAAATATTTTATCGTGTCAACCGCTTGGAATTCAGTCGCGTCGCTCGCCGCCTTTAAGTAGTAATAATACATTTCCATGCCAACAGTGCATTTACCTAATCTTTCGTAATATTTCTCCGCCGCCCGTGTTTCATTACTCATGTAGTATAGCGCCAAAGACGCGAAGCACAAAAAGTTAGATCAAGCTATACATAATTATATTAAATGCGTTTAGTAATTTTGAAGGCTTGTGTGTGAGTAATGCAGCCTTCTTAACTTGTGTGGCCAGATGTGTTGGAAGTAGGTAACCTCCCTCCCTCCCTCTTGTTGGTGTTGTCAACCACAAAACATATAAATACCTTCTCCAGGTTGCTTGGCAAGTGTCTACCCTACCCTGACTCACACGATATATTATTAGACAAACTGGTACAGCCCAATTTTAATAGGAAACATATAATATAATTGCGGCCAAACTTGATAGTAGTTTAAATTATTATTATTTTACGGGTATTGATAATATAAGTGACTCTTCTAGAACACATGGTTTGACGTATAAATACATTAAAGTAAATCTAGTAACATTTTTAGCTGTCGGATAAGAGCTCACTATGAAAATTGGACTGTAAATATAACCCATTCTGCCAGACCTTCATCTCTTTGATTAACTTTTATGTTACACTTGTTCAGGAACATCCCATTCTGCCGTTACTATGAACTCAAATAGTTCATTTCCTTCTCACTTTGCGTTCTACTTACTATTCCACTTTTCATTATAACCTTCCAAATGGATTAGGCCAGTTATTTTCATTCTCACCTCATCTGGTATTTACTGGTCCAGTTATTCCCACTCTCTATCTCCTAGTTATGGACTGGTCCTGTTATTTCTACTCTCTATCTCCTAGTTATGGACTAGTCCAGCTATTCCTTACTCTCTATCTCCTAGTTATGGACTGGTCCTGCTATTCCTACTCTCTATCTCCTAGTTATGGACTGGTCCAGCTATTCCCACTCTCTATTTCCTTGTTATGGACTAGTCCAGCTATTCCACTCTCTATCCCCTAGTTATGAACTGGTCCAACTATTCCCACTCTCTATTTCCTTGTTATGGACTAGTCCAACTATTCCACTCTCTATCTCCTAGTTATGGACTAGTCCAGCTATTCCTTACTCTCTATCTCCTAGTTATGGACTGGTCCTGCTATTCCTACTCTCTATCTCCTAGTTATGGACTGGTCCAGCTATTCCACTCTCTATCCCCTAGTTATGAACTGGTCCAGCTATTCCACTCTATCTCCTAGTTATGGACTGGTCCAGCTATTCCCACTCTCTATTTCCTAATTATGGACTGGTCCAGCTATTCCCACTCTCTATTTACTTGTTATGGACTGATAGTCACTCTCACCGTATCTAATATGGACTGGAGAAATACAGGCTACAGATACGAGTCCCCTCTTGAAGGTATGGAGGAGCTATTCCAAGAAATCTTGATGCCGAATTCGTGACTGTTGAATTACAAGCTATAGTCGCGCTCCTCTCTCCACTTTGAAAACATTTCTCAACTTTCGCTCTGAAAGGGTCGCGAAATGTGCCTGTCATTTTATCGGTCCACTTCACGTGAAGTGTCTGGTTACATTCTGGCTACTGCACGCTTATATTCATCCATATGATTGGATATTACATTATTCCTTGGGCTGGGTTTGTTTGGGTGTTTACAGAGATGTAACACGGAAAATACTCAAACTTTTTTGTGGAAAATTTCCAAAAAAGTAATCAATGTGATCAGAATATCCCAGGTTTTAAATTTTATACTTCAGTTTAACTTTTTTTTTAAGTCTCGCGTTGGTGGGCACGTGGTCTAAATGCCAAGCTCATTTAGTCTGATTTGTCGGTGTTCTGGAGGGCGGGGCTCGAATCCCTGCCGGGTGTTCTGAAAGTTTCTAAAGTTTTTCACTTACCCTCACCGCAATAGTGGCTACATTTACTCTAAGATTCAACTTTGCTCAACCATTTTTAAACGGAGAGAAAAAGTTATCAAATTCCAAGATGTCCATTAGAAATATTGAAGAACTGTTGATACTACTATGTGTAGAAAATGAAACTAAATGAACTGATAATATTTATCTTATCAAAATAATTGTTATAAAACTTCAAAAATACTGGTCTTAACTGGTGCTACCTTCCAACCCATTTTATTACATCATTATTATAGTCACAGCCTTTACTAAAGTAACATACCTCCTTCCCCTAGGATTCACTCATATAAAATGTTTACTGGGAAATGTACCAGGAAATGTGCAACTCTATTGTTTGGTAAGGGTTGCGCAAAGCCCATTTTTACAATTCGTAGTGAAGCAAAAGCAAATATATTAAATATATTTTCGAACCCGAGTTGAAGTTATATTTTTCAAAAATTGTTTTATGTTGAACAAAGAGATCATAATGACTGTGTATTTTTATCTAACTTTAAAGAGCAAATATAATTTTTTTAAATGTTTGATTGGGAAACATGTTTATCAGATTTTATATTAAGTTGATAAATCAACCTACTATCACAACTTTTAATTAATTACAGATAGTTGACATGCGATCATTAACAATGTGCATTGAAGCACAGATTGATAAAAGAAAATATTTGTTTTATAAAATAATATCCATACATTCTTATGACTAATCTTCGTAACTGCCATAAGCGTGTTTTTTTTCAAGTGAGGTGGAGGCTGACAAATATTTCAATCGAAGTTAAAGTTTTCAAAGCTTTGCACGCCCCTATTATGTATTTTTAAGTGCTGCTGTTATAAGTTAGTCTAGTTTATAAGTCGAGTGCTGACATTGTTTACATATTGCGCATAAAATGTTCAACACATAAAATAGCCCACCTTTGACTTCATCAAGGTCATCTGTACGCTGTTTCTAAACTATAGGACGCTATAGGAAACTATAGACGCGTGTAGATGTTTTCTGGTCCATTAGTAGCTTTCAGTTTGATCGCTGTCGCATTGTAGAGCAGAGCTAATGACCCCTCTTAATGTACAAATCTATTTATAGAGGCTACTTTTCTCCTAGTTGTGAGTCGGTAGTCAGACAGATAGGTTGTCTATTAATTGCCACAATCAGGTAAGAAATTATCTCATTATGATAAATAAAGCTGCTCTTTGTAATCATTCAGGACCACAATCCAACTGTAATCATCATAATTTTATAATAATGGAAAGTGATAGAAATAAAGAAAAACTAAACTAATACGTGTAAATTAAATTAAGAAAGCCCCTAGGGAAAGAGGAAAAATGGGGGAAGAATTGAATGTACAAAAGTGACTTCTTTCTTTCTTATAACATCTATAGTTGAAATAGTCACGCACACATTTAAACATAAATTTTAACACAAATTGAATAATATTGTTGCCTTTACTAAACAAAATAATAGAGGAATAACACTCTACACAAACACTGAATTATTCCTTTTTGAATTAAAAAATAATCTGTTAAAAACAGTGCCAACTGTTGTAGGAGTAAAAATAACTTTCTCAAAGCTTTGGCTGTGGTTATCCAATATAAATAATATAAATAGTCAATTGAAAAAGGTAAGAGTAATAAAATAGAAAATATATAAATAGAAATAATAATAATAATAAAGGTGTTAATCTTTTAAGAAGAAAGAAACTATCTTCTATTAAGGCCTGGTGGTAATCTTGATTTGGTAATCCATAGGTGGGCCATTTCCCACTGTCTTTAGTTGAGAACTGTTGCACTGTTTGAAAAATGCTCTTAATATTTTGGCGGTGTAGCATGTTTTAAAGTTCGTCACTCACCTTCTTTCCAATATTTTCGATCCTCTCTTCCCGAAGACATTACCTATGAAACGAAACCTCGACACCAATTAACAAAAAGCTATCAAAGCACTAAAAAAACAATTGATATCATCATCTTACCAGCTGACAAGGGCTCCACCACTGTCATTTTGGGAGAATATCACCACTAACTCATTGCAACGCCTCTTTCCTCCAAACCCCCAAACTTCCACTCTATCTCCTCCCCAAAGTCCACAAATAAATTAAACCTCCGCCTGGCCGTCCGATTGTTTCTGGTTGTGACTCTCCAACTGAGAGAATTTCATCACTGGTTGAATCACACCTACGGTTCTTTATAAAACAACTTACCTCATTCATACAGGATACAAAACACTTCTTGGACAAAATTCACAAAGTCAAAACCCTTTCATCTAACTGTGTTCTGGTCACTACTAATGGTAGGGCACTGTACACTAACATACGTCATGTACATGGAATGTCAACCATGGACACAGACAAATAATATACCCAGACACTCAACCTCCAGGTTAAAATGTTTGCGCTCCTTTTGGCAGGTTGAGTCCTTCAACACTAGGATCGCTGCGGTTAGTCCTATCATCACCCAGCAGTGACACTAGAGAAGCCCAGTGTTGAAGGACTCAAGCTGGCAAAAGGAGCGTAGCGAAACCCTCCTTAGGTTGAAAGTCTGTTTCTTACTTGACTGTGAACCTGGAGCATTTCTAAGAGCACAAACCTCCTGTGTCGAAAACAACCACTTCTTTTCTGACAGAGCTGGCTGGAATGATACTTCAATTTAAAAACTTTTGTTTCCTAGACAAACACTACCTACATATAAAGGACATAGCTCTGGGTACACGCATGGCTCCCTCATACGCAAATATTTACATGTGACCACTAGAAGAACTTTTATACTATCTCAGCCCATCAAACCCTCTGTATGGCTGCGTTACATTGGTGACATTTTCATGATCTGATCCGACACCTTAGCTCAATTGACAGAGTGTGTCTCTACTGAGCAAAGGGTCCCGGGTTTTGGCATGGCTGAAAAATGTATCATTAATGAAATGTGGGTTTACCCTTTCATAGTGATGACTTAACGGTTGGGGACTGAATGTTGTGTCTGTTCTAGATTTAAATTAGTTTATAAGTCGTGTGCTGATATAATCAGTAAGTTGAGAAAGTGCACGTTAAATACCTCAAAAAATTAAAAATTCAATTCATGATCTGGTCTCACTCTGAAGCATCCTTGGACATCTTTCTAGATAATATCAACAATTGCAGCCCCTTAAACTTCACCCAAAATAAATCACAGCATAGTCTCACCTTCCTTGTGTGAATCTGTCCCTTGAAAACAACCAAATTCGCACCACTGTACCCATCATTCGTCCACAATACCTCCACTATCATAGCAGTTATCCTTCATACACACAAAGGCTTCTTCGCTCTACCATTCAACCTTACGACCCGAGCAAAACAGATATATGTCCAGAATCCAATGACCTAACTGAATATTGTGGGCAACTCTCCATTTTCCCAAGGCAGAGGTTACCCCAAGTTTTTAATAGACAACCAAATCTCTAGAGCACTCTCCAAAGATGGCAATAACCCTCCAAAAAAAGTTGACATTCCTCTCACAACACAATACCATCCTGGTCCACACCGAATAAACACTATCCTTAGAATTGGCTACACGTTCTTAGCCATTTCACCCAGACCCAAAACCTTCTTAGTTCACCTACCAGCTACATCCTTCAACAACAAACTGACTTAATTGGAATACAAAATCCCTGGTCATTACAATTGCAAAACAAATAACATGGTATGTCAACTATAGTGCAAATCATGTGATGTAGAATATATACAAGCCTTACTACAGGTTCTCTTGGACAGCAAATGAACAATCATTGTTTTTACACAAACCATGAAGATCTGGACAAGCCTGTACCCATTCATGCTGGTACCCACAACCAGAACTTTCAAACCTTCTACAGTACCAAAATATTAAGAGCATTTCTCAAACGGTGCAACAGCTTAACTCAGACAGTGGGAACTGGCCCACCAGGCCTTAGAAGAAGATACTTTCTTTCTTCATAAAAGATAAACAACTTTATTATTATTATTATTATTATTATCATCATCATAATCATCATTTGAATATTAAATGTTTATATTGGATAACCACAGCCAAAGCTTTGAAAAATTTATTTCTATTCTATAACAGTTGGCACAATGTTTCTAACAAATTTTTTAAAGAAATTAAAATTGAGCAGTTCATTATTTGTGTAAATTGTATTCTTTCTTCCCTTTTTGTTTTTTGTGTTTAAACGTGTGTGTGACAATTCTACTATAAAAGACAGAAGAAAGGAAGATGTCACCTTTGTGCATTGGATTCTTCCCACATTTTTCCTCTTTCCCTGGATGGGCTTTCTTCATCAAATTTATACTATTTAGTTTATTTATTATTTTTCTTTATTTCTATCACTTTCCTCTATTATAAATTTATTTTACCAATGGGCCACCTCTCATTGTAATCATTATAAGATATTTATCTTATCATACTGGCGTTCTTAGAGCAGCTCACTCAAGCATAGTATACTGTGTTGGAAGAATGTAGCCTGAACCAATTTCGAACCTTAGCGCTTAGGTTTTGAGAATTGATGCTCTACCAAATAAAATAAAACTCTTTAATGGTTTATCCACGTCTAGAGTTCACTTCCTTAGTTCAGCTTAGTTTTAAAATTTATGAAAACTAAGGTTACACATGGGAAATGAAGATAACTAGGCATAAGAAATACGGTGAATACACAGAGGAAATTAAGATAACTAGAATCACCCAGGGGAATTAAATATGAATAAGACTGTCCGGGTAAATGAAGCTGACTAGGAGTGTCCATGGGAAGTGAAGAAGACTAGGAGTGTCCAAAGGAAGTGAAGATGAATAGTAGTGTCCAAAGGAAATGAAGATGAATAGGAGTGTCCAAAGAAAATGAAGATCAATAGGAGTGTCCAAAGGAAATGAAGATGAATAGGAGTGTCCAAAGGAAATGAAGATGAATAGGAGTGTCCAAAGGAAATGAAAATGAATAGGAATGTCCATAACAAATTAATATGACTAGGAGTGTCAATGGGACATGAAGATGGTTAGGAATGTCAATGGGACATGAAGATGGTTAGGAGTGTCAATGGGACATGAAGATGGTTAGGAGTGTCAATGGGACATGAAGATGGCTAGGAGTGTCAATGGGACATGAAGATGGCTAGGAGTGTCCATGGGAAATGAAGATGGCTAGGGGTGTCTATGGGAAATGAATATAGCTAAGATTACACAGGGTAGATATATATTTATATTTTTACTGAGCACCGCGTCTTATTACTCGTTCGGTTTACACGCTTAAGTACTAATTGCGTTAATGGGCTAGGAATTAGGAATGTTAAATTTAGAGGAAGTGAACCCGCATTTGCGTGGAGGGATAGTGGAAACCCATTTAGGACATCCCCCAGTTCACCCGACTGAGATTCGAACTTCGATCTCCCCGTCCTAGGCAGTCAAGCTCAACACGAAACTAGCGCGTTAGCCAACTTTGCCACCGAGGTGGGTGTATATCAATAGAATTAACCAAGAAAAATGAAGATAACTAGGACTAGGGACAAGAAGATGAATAGTACTATCCAAGGTAAATGAAGATAATAGGATTGTCCCTGGGAAATGAAGATAATTAGTACTGCTCAGGGGAAATTAAGATAACTAGGATTATCTAGGGAAAATGAGTATAACTAGGATTACACAGGGGAATTGAGGAGCTAAAACTACTCGGAAGAAACGAGGAAATCGCCAAAAGGGTGGGGAGACTTACAGTAATTGAAAAATCTCAAAGATTAACTAAAACTAAACTAAAGAATTTTTCTATAAACATTTCAATTTAACATTTTTACTATTAATCTGCACTTTAATGAAGTCCTTTTCATTTGAATCTTTGCCAACATTCCGGCTCCAACCATCTCGACAATCCTTACCTCTTGTTGTTGAAAGGGGTCACTTCAAAGTCCGATGTGTACCAGAATACACTTCATTGTTTCAAGGAAAGCGATACAGAGAATACTATGATGTAGGATTGCTCTTATTTTTCTCTCTAGATCTCTCCACCCACCCTCCTCCCCCACAGTTTTTTTTTATTTATTTCTGCACATGTTTGGGGGGTCCGCCGGCCAACATCTGCAGCTTGTCTGTTTATAAATCCAACCAAACCCTCGGGTTTCATCGGCTATCTTCGTCCCTTACTCCGCCAACTCCTTGTAATCACTCCCCCTTCAGCTTCTTCCTCGTCAGTCCTTGAGAAGTTTCTTTCCCTGCCCTTCTCTCTACCATTCTATCAACCCGCCCCCCTCCCCTGCCCTCTAAGTTTTCATTCATTCATGTTGCGATGCCAGTTGGGAAGACGGGGCCCTGCGAGTTTCATTCAGCCCGCGTATTACAGTAGCGTGTTTTCCGTCGAGCGAGTCACAGCGCAAGGTGCAGCGTTTTTGTTGTTCGGTGGACGCCGGCTCTATTAACTGATGTGGAAACATCGACTCTTTCTAGACAGACAGAGCGCAAGGTGCTGTGTTTTTGTTGTTCGGTGGACGCCGGCTCTATTAACTGATGTGGAAACATCGACTCTTTCTAGACAGACAGAGCGCAAGGTGCTGTGTTTTTGTTGTTCGGTGGACGCCGGCTCTATTAACTGATGTGGAAACATCGATCCTGTCTAAACATCCAGAGTGCAAGGTTTTGTATTTTGTTGGTGTAGTGAACGCCGGATTTACTAACTTGAGTGAAAACATTGCTCGTTTCTAGACAGCCACTGCAAGGTGCAGTGTTTTGCTGTTTCGGTGAACGTCGGCTCTACTAACTAACGTGGAAACATCGATTATATTAATATACTACCACAAGATGCTGTGTTTTGATGTTTCGGGGAACCTCGGCTCTATTCGCTGACTTGGAAACATCGATCCTTTCTTGACAGCCAGTACGCAAGATGCTGTGTTTTTGGTGCGGTGAACGCCGGAAATATCATCTCTTTCAAAAGAGCCAGTGCGCAAGCTATCATGTTTTGTTGGTCCGGTGAACGCCGACTCTACTGAGTGTAAACATAGACCCTTCTTAACAGAAATCACGTCTTATTTTACCACGTGAATTATTTTTACAGTGAATTCCAACGGAAAAACAAACATTTATAAACCAAGCACATTAACGTTCGACGTCATTGAGCTACGGGAGAGCTGGTCCTACTAACTAGTGTGAAAACATTCAAATATTCCGAACAAAAGTGACTAGGTTGTATTTGGCTGGGACTAGGTTTTGTGTTGTGTTGATGAACGACATTTTCTCATACGATCGTATTCAGTTGTGGGTAAGGTGGTAAAGGTGTCCGCTGCTACGTGCGTGTGGCTAGTACGTGTATCTGTGGCGGGTGGGTAGGAGCTCTGGAATGGTGGTGGCTCTCCCCCAAGAGAGAATGGACTCTGCCGGGGGTGGCAGATGCCGTGGGGGCGGCCTGGTGTTGGACGACAACCGCCCCTCGCAGCGGCACAGGACTAAGAAATCCCTGGTAATAATAATAATAATAATAATAATAATAATAATAAAAATAATAATAATAATAATAATGCGTAAAACCCGAACGGGTAGTGAGACACTGCCAAAATAGTAATAATAAAAATAATTTAAGCAACTGTTTCCAAAATAATTTACGTTTTATAGACATATCAGCTTCTAGCGAGTAAGTGTGAAGGTTTATTTTTGGCTCTAGACTAGAGATAAGACGGGGTTTTGCAAAATGTGACCTCTGAGGGGTAAAAAAGAAAGCTGAAAGTTTTCAAAATTCACTGATGGATCTTTTGAACCAGTGGTTATAGAGCGTTGGAATCTAAAATGAAGGTTCGTTTCTAGAATTGGGTTAGATATATTCGAGGGTTTTTCAAATTTCATTCCCTAAGAGGAGAGAAGGGACAGAAAGTTGTGCGATTCACTGACTCATTCATCGCCGTATTTCCTCAACCCCTGGGCGGGATTTCCCCATATAACCAAAAAATATAAAATTGGGACATCTCAAAATGGGGATCCAGGAAATAGTGAGCTTATAGTTAAAAAATTAGAATTTGGCAGGAAGAGGGAAATACAGCTCCAGATTTAAATTGGAACTCTCTAAGAGTGAATAGGAAAAAAACTGTTTGGGGGATTAAAAAATTTCAAAAACTAATAGTAAGAAACTACTTCCCAGTGTGGTAGAAACTGAAATTTGGCAGACTTTTAAAAATACCACTCCAAATAAATATTAAGGACTGAAAATATCACATTTTTAATTAGGACTTTGGAAAACAGGGAGGCGGGCCTTAAAAGGGAAAAAAAACACATTTAGATGTGCTGGTAGAAAATTTAAATTTGGCAGGCAGGTAGGACAACTCCAGAAAACCTATTGTCTTAAAACATGAAAGTTCTAAGTAAAAGTTGTTTAAATGGAAAAGGGGGCTTACAATTTCCAAAACTAATAAAACAACTACTTTTCTGTGTGTTATCAAACTTAAAATTGGCAAGAAGGTATAAAGAACACTCCAAATAATCATAAGAGACTTATTTTTAATGGTACAAATTAGGGGGAGGAAGTGTAAACTTTAAAAAAAAACTGTTAGGTGAAGCAGAAAATTTAAATTTTCCAGGAATGTAGAGGGATTACTCCAATAACAAAATATATTTTAAATATTTACTATTTAGAAAGGGGGTTGGTGAAATGGGGGTTTTCATAGTTCCCAAAACCAAAAGAATAAATTGTTTTTCACTGTAGTAGAAGATTTAAATATTTCAGGCTGGTATAAGAACCACCACTATTAAGGTCCTATCCTTAAATTTGAAAATGAAGAAGCCGTAAATGAGTAAAGGGCCGAGCCCTCAAGATTCCTAAAACTAATATAAATTACAATGTTTGGTGTGATATAATATAAAAGTTTGGCATGTAAGTTTACAATGTTTGGTGTGATATAAAATAAAAGTTTGGCATGTAAGTCAATAGCCAATCCTGGAGAGCTGAAAAGGGTCTGAACATATATAATCTCCAAATTTAAGCCCGGGAAATGGAATAGCTCGAATTAGATACTTACTATTATAGAAATTACTTTTCGGTGTGGTTTCCGCCCCTCCCCCCCATTTTCAAACTCTTTTAACTATTTTACCCCTTGTCACGATTTTTATTAGATCCAATCCGTCTTTGTGTCGTAGTTAGCTAACGTGCTAGTTTCTTGTTGAGCTAGACTGCGGATGACTGGGATATCGAGGTTCGAATCTCACTTGGGGGAACTGGGGGTGATTTTCACTAAATTATTTTCCACTTTCCCTCCACGTAAATGCGAGCTCCCTTCCTCTAAATTCAACCTTCCCAATTCCTAACCCATTAGTGTAATTAGTACATAAGCGTATAAACCGAACGGGTAGTAAGACGTGGTGCTGAATAAATAAATTTATTTATTATTTATTTATTTATTTATTTAGCATTGCGTCTTACTACCCGTTCGGGCTATACGCTTAAGTACTAATTACGCTAATGGATTATGAATTGGGAAGGTTGAATTTAGAGGAAGTGAAACCGCATTTGCATGGAAGGAGAGTGGAAAACCATGTAGGGAAAAAACCTCCCCAATTCACCCAACCGAGATTCGAACCTTGATCTTCCCGCCCTCGGCAGTCTAGCTCAACATGACTAGCGTGTTAGCCAACTATGCCACCGAGGCGGGTAATAAATAAATAAATATTAGACTTACCGTTTTCCCTTCTTACCATTTCTTTTTCCTTTTCCCTTATCCTTTTTCCCTTATCACTTACTCTCTTTTTAAAAATAATTTTTGCTTGGATTCACTTTGTAGCCTTTTTGCTCCTTTTTTGCTCTTTTTACCCTAAACTAGGCCAGACCGGGTACTTCATTTAAAAGGTGTAAAAGTGCAGAAAGTATAAAAAGTAAATTTAATAACTCTTTAAATATATAGAAAATGGTAACAAAAAGGGTGAAAACTGTATAAAGGATTAAAAGGGTAAAATGGGCAAAAATCGTTTTATGAAATAAATTTCAAAAAAGGTCAAAGTGATAAAAGGTTTCAAAAGATAAAATGTGGCCAAAGAGAAAAAGGCTAAATGGGGTAAAAAGGACGAAAATTGCTAAGTGGTAATGAGGATAAACGGGCTAGGAAGGATAACTTAAAAGCAATTCATAAAAAAAAAAAGATCAAATATACTTTTGACCCTTTTTGCCCCTCCTACACTTTTTACACTAAAATAATACCCTTTTTTTACCTTATTCTTCCTATTACCCTTTTAATCCTAGTTACACTTTTTACCCTTTTTGATTAACATTTTTGAGAAAAAATATGGTTTGATTTACTTTCTACAATTTTTTTCCTAAACTATTTTTTCCGGGCGAAGCCGGGTACTTAATGGTTATAGGATAAAATGAGCGTTGATAATTTATTGCTAATTTGACGTACAAAAATATGGCCGGGGGGGGGGCTATGTTTTAGTAAGTTTTATAAGTGTAATTAAAAGTTTCCATCTAAGTCGGACTGTAAATTGCCCTCACCCTTTCACCCCCCCCCCCACTACTTGCCCATTACTGACTGATTCCCCAAGTGCAATTAATTTTGTAACCTACTTTGGTGCTCACATGGTCTAAGGCGTCACTCTCGTGTTAGACTAGACTGCCGATGACNTTTCCCCCCCCCCCCCCCCCACCACTTGCCCATTACTGACTGATTACCCAAGTGCAATTAATTTTGTAACCTACTTTGGTGCTCACATGGTCTAAGGCGTCACTCTCGTGTTAGACTAGACTGCCGATGACAGGGAGATCGGGGTTAGAATCCCGGTCGAGTGTACTGAGGGTGGTTTTTCCAAAATAGTTTTCCATTCTCCCTCCATGCAAATACAGGTACAGGGTGGTTTTCTCAAAATAGTTTTCCATTCTCCCTCCATGTAAATACAGGTACACTTCTTAAATTCAACCTTCCTCATTCCTAACTCATTAACGTGATTAGTAAATATGCGTATAACCTGAACAGGTAGTAAGACGTGCTTTTTACATCCACTACTGTTCTAAGCCCGTGGCCCGGGTCGGTTTTATTCAACTACCGGCTTGCTAGGCCTGTCGTAGCTTCATAAGCTTTATATTCCAACTTAAGACTTAGGACAGGCACAACATCCAGTCCACGGCCGTTAATTTATCAATGTGAAAGGCTAAACCCATATTTTCATCAATGAGAAATTTTTGGCCATGCCGAAAATCAAAACCGGGACCCTTAGCTCAGTAGGCAGACACGCTACCGACCGAGCTAAGGTGTCTGACAGTATGACGTGGTGCTAAAAAAATTGATAAAATATTAGCTCAGTATTACTGCCGCTGACTATACACGCTGGAGGTGGACTTTGTCACTGTTTGACTCGCGCGAGGATCACTGGACTGGATCACTGTTTGTCTACTAGCCAGCCCTCAAGCGCTGGTCTTGGCTAGTGCTGATTATTTCCAAACACGCCGCGGCTATGTTTGTGATTGCTGTGTGTTTGTTTGCGGCAACTGTCGGGGAACTTGTTTATAATCGATAATAAGGGTGTTCATAAACCATGGAAATTGAATAGTGCACAACGCTTAAAGTAGATTAAACTTTAAAGTTCATTTTATGCGACAACTGTTTCTCTTCATTTAAAAAGTTTTCATTTAATACCTCTACACTCATTAACTTAACTCAACAACTGTTGATAGCACCATGTGAAGAAAATTAAACTCTGATGTTTTTTCTGGAGCAATATCGAATCTATTTTGGTCAAAAAATAAGGTTTTGCTATAAAAACTACAAAAACCTCTCCTCGCGTTCCCTACATCTCCACCTTAAGCCCTGCTAGGAATCAAACAAGGTTCCTCCTTGATTCGTAGACGACCTCCCTATACACTCGACCACAAGGGTAAACACACTGAAAAGATCAAATATATCTCCCTTTAACGTCACAAGTTTCCTCTCGTTCTCTCCCCCCCTCATATTCGTTCTGAAAGAAATAATAATAAGGTTGGTAAGCACCTGCGCCGCACAGCGCTGTTTTGTCAAGGTTATCCCACATGACCTTGATCGAGAGGTTTGTTTCGGTCATGCGAGGGACCCCTGCGGACCAGTTGGCAAAACGGGGTCTCTTTATACTAGGAAACTACGAGGAAATTTGTTTTCCCATGTAAAACTAAAATACATTGGGTCAAATGGGAGCGTCAGCCTGCAATCAATTTCGTGGTTGGAAACACTTTCAGAGGATGAAACTGACACAGAAATTTGGTCACACGATGTAGGGGGGCATTGTTTCAAATTTAGCCGTTTATACTAGGAAACGAATTGCATGAAACTGACCTCGCTCGAGGACCCCCCTCGTATTTTAAAATTCAATAATAATATATTGAGATTCCGTTAGTATTTCTTCAAAGCTCGTTATAAACTCAATTATTATTTATTTTAAACCTGATTATTTTATTTTTTTATATTCTTCAAAAGTCCATATAAAACTTTATGTAGCCTAGCAGTTCGTGGAATGATGCTTTTGATATCCGAAAATAATTGGATTTATTTTCGTCAGCGCGCAGCTGTCAAATAATCTTTACGTGAAGATAACATCAGATGTATACTCATTCTTCTGTTTCTTCGTCTTCTTTTCTTCATTAGCAACAGCAAAAGTAGTTGTTCCTTGCAAGACAAGACTTGAAAGGTGCATCTCAGTTTCTGAAACATTTAACAAGCGCTGCAATGCCTCGGAAAGTCGATTGCAGTTTCACATGAAATCAATTTAATGAAACCAATTTCCTCTGAGTTTCCTAGTATAAAGGCAGCCTTAGATTCTGCAAACAAATACTAAGTGCACTCCGAACTATTCATTCAGGCCGGAGCGTGACGTTCTAGACCGCGGATAATGTTCCTGCATAATCCATCTAGTGGGAATATAAAGCAGGATTCTTACACAGGGACCCAAACATATTTTTTGATGGTCATCATCGATATATTTTACATAGTTGTTATTTTATAGGCAATTATATTATCTTTCAATGGTAACAACTGTATATCTTGTGACTTAACGTATTAACATATGAAAACTGTTTAAGTAGCATTTATAATTCATAAAAGTAAAAATTGGACTGTATAATTTATAACTCAAATCCCTTCCTATCAAAATTGGACTGTAAATTGTAATGCACTTATTTTTTTCGCACCTACTTATACGTTGGTAGTTATCACTTTAGTTTTATGGTTCGTGGTTCATGCCCCGTGGAGGGCAACACTTTTGTGGTGTTATTATTCGGGTTGCGGATACTGGCCTATCGTTCTTGTTCACTATTCGCCATTCATACTTTTTGATTTCATATAATCAGCGTTATTGCTGTACTGGCCAGGGTGAATGTGCTAGCCGATATCACACGCGCTGATATTTCACTTCTTAGGGAACTCTGTTTTGTCTCGACGAACGCAGGTTATCGGTGAATATTTCGCGAGTGTCCCCGTCTCCTCCTTCCAACATGGGTTGTTGACGAACGCAGGTTATCGGTGAATATTTCGCGAGTGTCCCCGTCTCCTCCTTCCAACAGGGTTGTTGACGAAGACTTTGTTTCTAAATGTTCGAATAACATCTTTCAACCCTTATCCTTATCCTTCTTGCTTTAGGCTGAGAGAGAGAGAGGGAAAGATATTTTGTGCGAAAATATAATGAAAATTAAATAAATTTTAGATATTATTACGTTGGATTAGATCTGATTATCTCTATTAATTGATCAAAAGGGATTTTATAATTCAAGTCCTCTCTTTCAAAATCGGACGGTAGATTTTATAACTCAAGCTCTTTCCTATCAAAATAGGAATCTAGGGCTCGCTCCCCTTCCTCTCAATATATAGAGCCATATTAATGGAGGTATTTGTTTACTGTATTTAACGTGCACTTTCTTAATTGACTGTGGTAAATCACCACATGACTCAGTCGCTACAGCCGTTAATTCATCACTGGTAAAAGAAAGCCCTAATTCCATTGATGATGGATATTTTCGATCATGTCGGGAATCGAACCTGAGATCTTTAATGTAATAGGCAGGCGCGCTACCAACTATGATACTATGTATAGCCTACACGTGGGGGCAGCGGTGCTATTAAATTAGTTGGCTAAATATCTAGTTGCTAGATTTGGGTGCATTGTGTTCGACGTCAAGTCCTAGATTGTCAGCTTGTAAGTCGTGTGCTGATTTGTTTTATTTTTGCTCTCCGCGTCTTACTACAAGTAAGGGTTATCCTCCGAATATTTACACTAGTATATGGGATGGTGAGGAACAATTTAGGTACAAACCGCCTCAGTACACATGAGGGGCGTTCAAGTATTACGTAAAAGGGGAAGGGGGATCAGAGCAATGCTTACGTAAGACAGAGAAAGATGGGTAAAATTGAGGGAGGGTGCATCGCAAGCCGCGAGGTTCGGGCAGCAATGAATGTGCTGAGTGGCTAAACGTGGAAGAAGTTGAGAATCCTATAGAAGTAAGTCAAATCTTGAGTGACCTAGCCCCTCAAATAGAAACATAGTAATTGAAAGTGGATTCAAGGACCTTGATCATCGGATTAAATGAGTTTAGGGCGGTTTTTTTATAAATATAATATTTATATATTCACTAATTATACTTTTGTATAACTTCAATTTAAAGTATATTAAAATTTTAAACTTTTATAATGTTATAACATGTTTTAATTTTACCTGTTCAATAAATTTGATTTCTTTGTATACCAGTGTTAATTGTCATTTATTTCGCAATATTAGTTTACACCTTTATGTTAATAATTACTGTACCAGCAATTTATAAATTGCACCAGTTTTTAATTTCTTTTTATCATCGCGTTTTACTACCTGTTCAAGCTATAGGAAAAATTGCTTGAAAAAAAGGAATGGTTATTC
>CABFWB010001057.1:88415-128512 GCA_902151455.1 Timema bartmani | reverse complement strand
CAAACCCTTCCTTCACCTCTGACAAGACGTGTATTAATCACAACTTGTGAATGTGTGGAATGCCAGGCCTCCACCGTGGTTCGGATCCCACGTTAAACTGTAGGTCCTCCATTTCATCTCACAATCACCCTACTATTACACTTTAGCGTAAGTGTGTATAACCCGAACGGGTAGTAAGACGCGGTGATAATAATAATAATATTAATAATCATCATCATTATCATCGCAACCCGCTTCGGTGGCTGCATGTTCTAAGGCGCTACTCTCGCAATTGACTAAACTGACGATGATCGGGAGATCGTGGTTCTATCCCTTCTTAAATGGTTTGGGCTTGAATGGTTTCCCCACTCTCTATCCATGAAAATTCGGGTACACTTCTTTTAAATTCAATTTTACTCATACCGGCTTCCTTGGCCACATGGTCTAAGGCGTCACTCTCGTGTTAGACCTGACTGCAGATGACACGGAGATCGGGATTCGAGTCACGGTCGGGTGGACTGAGAGGAGTTTTCTAAATTTGTTTTCCCATTTTTCCTCCACGCAAATGCGGATGCACATCCTCTAAATTCAACCTTTTTCATTCTTAACTCATTAGCGTAATTAGTATATATGCGTGTAAACTAAACAGGCAGGCCTTGTAAGACGTGGTGCTAAAAAGTCGCTGACGGTAATCGATCTAGCCCGAAGCACTTCAGGTGACTGCCGCGTCTAAACTTTATTTGGTCTCCATGGCAACGGAGTTCCATCCCGTGACTGATCGCGCGCCGTGCACCTCGGGGAGGAGATGAACAGTGCTGGCCGCGAGTTTAGACATTTCACACCAGACTTGTAAATTAAAGGGATCGTTCTTTTTTCTTGGCATTTTCAGGGACTGCCACTAATCTTTTTTGGGAGCCGGAGAAGGTAGTTGCCATTTAAATGTTAAATAATACAGCAAGCATTTAAAACTTACGGGGGCCGCATGTGGCCCGGTCCATGATCCTGTGCGGCCCGTGGACCTTTTGATGAACCAATAAACATTGCGGCCCGATTCATCTTATTAGATGCACCAGTTGAGATTATGACATTTGGTACGTAGTCTTTATGTGGGTAAACACAGAAAGCGAGGTTTTTGAATCAAAAACGTTATTCTTTAGTAAGCCCCTTTCCACACGAAAAGGATTTTGCCGCACGAATTTTATTTGCGCTGACAATTCTAACGTTATTTTCACACGAGAGGTAAAAATCCCGCTTGATTCCTATCCAATCATATCCACTTGTGCTATTGACAGGGTGGCTGACGACGTGAACCAGATGAAGCAGATAAAATACTCTAACCCCCATTCAATGTATTTGTACACTTCCTGCCATGCCCCTTTTTTCTTTTGGCGGTCCTTGTAGTAAACTTCACTTGAGAACGAACTTCATTAATTGTCAAAAGTTCTATATCTACAGGCGTTTCCAAAGGCACATCATTACTATCTTTTTAGAATATTGAGACAAATCACTTTTAGCTGATCTACCTCGAAACAGCAGACTGGACACGTGGCTTATTTATTCCCCCTCGAGTGAAAGCGTGTACAGTGAAACCTCGAGTCTTTATTTCTGTCGGGGATCTGAAAAAACGATGGATAGGGGAAAACGATAAATACGGGAGTCCATATAATATTAATAAAAACTAGTAGTAGACAAATAATGTTATTGCTTCCACTATAAAGTCCACTTCACAATTCCTTCTCTTTTTTTTAAAAAAAAACACGTCATTAATCCTCATTTGTTTAGTAGAACCTTACCTTTTCAAATTGAACAATAAACTTTCAATATTAACAATGTTTTCTTGGTGCACTGATGCATCAAGAACACGCAGAAAGTCTCTGAAAATCTCTGACTTCATCCTCGCTTTTGAGATGGCATAGTAGGTCGCAGGTACATATTTTAGACACTGTGGTTTTGCGGACTTTCCAATAACGATGGGCACCCATTTGTCTGAGCCATATTTTGTGTGCACAGTAGTACCATCATTCGTTTCTTCTCATGTTTTCCTCCATGGCAGGTCCCTTCTTTCAATGACAACGTATGTTCTGGTAAGCAATTGAAAAATAGACACGTTTCATCTGCATTATAAATGTATCAAGTATATTACACCTCCAGTAGCTTCAAAAATCTCTTGATCCAGAGGTCTGTGGCGTTGATGTCCACAGCAGCATCCCCTGTCCCCTCAAGACCATTGTTTAGGTGATAAGAAGCGTGACTGCAACTTGCTACACCACAATCCAAAAACATTAACCACTGCTACTACTGATCGTACCAACATTTGTGTGTGTCTCTTGTTTAAAAATCCTTTTCAAATTGAACAATAAACTTTCAATATTAACAATGTTTTCTTGGTGCACTGATGCATCAAGAACACGCAGAAAGTCTCTGAAAATCTCTGACTTCATCCTCGCTTTTGAGATGGCATAGTAGGTCGCAGGTACATATTTTAGACACTGTGGTTTTGCGGACTTTCCAATAACGATGGGCACCCATTTGTCTGAGCCATATTTTGTGTGCACAGTAGTACCATCATTCGTTTCTTCTCATGTTTTCCTCCATGGCAGGTCCCTTCTTTCAATGACAACGTATGTTCTGGTAAGCAATTGAAAAATAGACACGTTTCATCTGCATTATAAATGTATCAAGTATATTACACCTCCAGTAGCTTCAAAAATCTCTTGATCCAGAGGTCTGTGGCGTTGATGTCCACAGCAGCATCCCCTGTCCCCTCAAGACCATTGTTTAGGTGATAAGAAGCGTGACTGCAACTTGCTACACCACAATCCAAAAACATTAACCACTGCTACTACTGATCGTACCAACATTTGTGTGTGTCTCTTGTTTAAAAATGATCAATCATTCAATCATGGGTTAGCATTCTTGGAGACTGAAAATTCTTACCGATAGATGCGGGAAAACGATAAATCGAGGAACAACTTATGCGGGTTTTTTTTCTATTGCTTGGATAAAAATTGTTCAGGGACCATAGAAATTGAACGACGGATCCGGAAAAACGATAAATCTGAAAACGATAGATAGAGGTTTCACTGTATTTGAGTAATTGTATCTCAAGGTCGATGTAGTATTATTCACGCGCGTCAAATAATTTCGTCGCAGATACAAGCGGCTGTTCTGGACCTATATCAGTCGCGCGGGTATTTTACCGCTCGTTTTCCCCTCAATTTTTGTGAACCCTTTCATTTGAACCGATGTATATCTGTGGGAAGAATTCGCGTGCCAAAATCCCGCTGCAGGAACAACCCTCTCGTGTGGAAGGCACCCAACTCACCAGAGCTCGATTCCCAAAACTTGCTAATCTTTTCAAAATGTACGCAATGTTTGGCGGCACATAAGTGTGTGAAGAATTGTTTTCTCTTTATTAAAAGGAACAAACTCCCTAAATGTAACGGCTTACGGACACACATTTATCAACAACAACAACAACAACAAATCGTAGACTAAATCAGTCCCAGAAATAAGTTTTTTTAGCTCCGTGTTTTACTACCTTCTAGGTTATACGCTTATGTATTAATAACGTTAATGTGTTCCTAGGGATCGGGAAGGTTGAATTTAGAGGAGGTGTACCTGCATTTGCGTGGAAAGGAGAGTTGAAAATTATTTATAGTAAACCACCCTTAGTGTATCCGACCGAGATTCGAACCCTCTATCTTCCCGTCATCCGTAGTCTAGTTTATTGCGAGAGTGACGCCCTAGACCTTGCGGCCACCGAAGCGGGTCAGAGGTAACTCTTCATTTTGGGGACGAACGATTGGTCTCCTTATTATAGCGCCATGTGAACTGATTGGTGTAACCGGAACTTATTCGAGGAAAATGTGGGGGGGACTATACCTCCAACACACACTCTGCCAAGTACATTGTTTTCACAAATACACTAATAAAAAATATTCACTTTCTATTGAATCAATTTCCATGTGCTTATGCGCCAAGTCATATCTTGCATCTGTCTTTTTCATTAAATGATACATATAAGTTATAGAAATATATTTCATGACACTGTTGGCTACTCTACATTTATGTTTATTTTCCAAAATGTTTTTGCCTAAGGGGGATTTAGCTATAGTTTCTAAGTGAGGAGCTTTTACCAGCCGCCAATTTGTTGCTAAAGATGGCTTATAGAAAATTTTCCCTAATTCTTTCCGTAATATTTGCTGCGCAACTTAATTTGAGATCGCTTCATTGCTGTCAAACGAGTCGATGATCTTTTTCACAACTTGGAAGTTCTCACAGTAATAGTTGCATACTTCAATCCAAGTCCCCCATTTGTTTAAAATGGGAGCCGGCGGTAAAGGGACGTTTGGGGCCTCCGACTTGAATGATGCCACTCGAGATGGTGCCTTCAGAAAAACTTTCTTCACACACCCAATCAGCCGGTCAACTTCGATGAATTGCCCTCCTATCTCTTCAGAAACTCTGACAGGCATGTGCTAGACATGTTAGTTAGGTGCACCATTTTTTAGTACAGCGCTTTCAGAGCATTAGCAGCCTTTATCATATAAGGTGCAGCATCAGTTACGAAGATTGTCGGGTTGGATGCCATCGGGCCATATTACGCTCAAGGACCTATCAAAGAGTTTGCTTATTGTAGAAAAATTCACTTTTTCTAAATGTTCACAATTGATGAGAAAATGTTCACCAGGGCCATCCTCTTCCATCGTACCTACCACTATGTTAGCTACATATCGTCCTAAAGAGTCCGTTGTCTCATCCATAGACACCCATATTTTCTTTTCTGCTACTTTTTCTCGTATCTTCTTCATGGTGTTTTCATAGCAACGGCTGACATAATTTTGTTCTTAGTGTGGAGGAGTCCGACAAAGACTTCCCCGTGTGATTTTCTAAAAAGCCGCGCAATCTCGGATTGTTAACTTTGCTCAAGGAAATATCAGCACAAATGAAGGCTTCACACGGTTCTTCGTAAAATGCAGAATGTTTTGAAGACTCGCTGGTTTGGCCAAGGAGCATTTGCTGTAGTTTTTCTCATCCTGGAATCGCTGAAGACCTGGTTTGTTCTTTTCTCTCTTGACATGCTGATGCACAGTAAATTTCTTTTCTGCGGCAACTCTCACGTCACAAATTTTGCAATGTAGTATCTGTCCATTGGTAGAGAATACTTTTTCGCCATATTCAGCAACGAGAAGTTTTGATTTATGTGAGGCACTTTCTTTAACTCTAGGCATGCTGAATGTTGAAATTCACATAAACAACATGTGGAACTTTGAAAAATGTAGAGAGACAATGAGCCACCGTTATCTGCAAAACTTGCTCAGCCTAGTTTAGACGAGTTCATTTACAGGCCCACTATGCTATAGGGGAGGGGGAAGAAGAGCTATCACCAGCTTGAAGGAAGAGATGGGGGAGGAGGGAAGTAGTCTAACCACCGTATTGGCACCACAGTTTGCTATAACATGTGCAGAGATGTTCTATCATGGGTAAATGACTCAAAAATAACAAAAATGACTTTAAATAACAAAAAAAAACCTTTAAAAATGATATATTTGCGTAAAAACACGGAAGAATGCAAAAAAAAATGCCTTAACAAAGCTACTTAAATCAGTGAAGTATCTTATGAAACACATATATATATATATATATATATACTTGAACAACGTTCCAGGTTTGCCAAAATAAAGATGTAAAATCATCAAAATCCCAGCCCTAATTATGACTATTTTAATCAAAGCCTTTTCGAATTCACCCTCTCTTCTCTCTTTCCCTTGGAAGTCAATCTAAAATTTACTGATCAAAAACTGACCGGAAAATGTTAATCTATGGGTGTGGTGATAGCGGGAAGTGTTAGGGCTCTCCACCACCAGATGGTGGTGTGTCTGAAGGGTGGTTGTAACCAGAGTATGTCTTCGTGACCCGGCCCATGGACCTTCTTCTCACGGTGTTTGATGACAAACCTATCACGCCTACTCCCCCCCAACTCTTCTCAGCCCTAAATGCTTTGAAACATTCTGGTAGGGGCCGTTTCTTTTTAGAGCAAATACTATTCACAATTTGACTACGTGCACCCGCATTTATGTGGAGAGAAAACCTCCGTCAGTACACCAGGCCGGGGTTCAAACCTTGACCATCTCGACAACTGATAACTTGAATAAACGAGCTTGACCTTTTTTCTGTGTGCCCAACGATGCGAGTAAATACAAAATAAATTAAAAATATCCAACATTGTAAAATATATATCTTATGACTGTCAAAGGTCGATTGCTCAGTAAAACGTATAGAGCGGGTTTATTTTGACCCTATTAAACTTTGGATGCTACAAATATGTTTTTCAGTGGTTGGTACTTTGAAGTTAGGCTTTTAAGATTAATGAAGGTTTGTTCATTTGTCATTATGGTTACAAGCAAGGAAAACCTGGAAATTTAGGAAATATATGGATGTCAAAGAAAATTGGGAAATGTCAAAGAACTTAATTTAAATTAAGGAAAAATTAGGGAATTTAGACATTTTGCTTAAAATATCTATAAATTTTACGCCTATAAATTAGAATAAAAGTGGGATATTTTGTTTCTCACATGTTGACAAAATGTTTTGCTTAGATATAGCATTGTAGCAAGAGGTAGCTAGAGAGTGTTTGTTTTTTATTGCACATTTATAAGTTGCCTCAGAAAATACCTAAAACACTTATACTAAAAATTAGCTTATTAAAATATTTATATTTAGCAGTTACTAGTATGTTTGTAGAATATTTGAGAAATGTAATAAACGAAAATAATAGTCACTCACCAAGAAAAACTGGTAAAAGGCTCTAAGGCGGAGAAAAGTGAGTAAAATTTGTCTAAAAACATGCATTAAAAAGTCGGGTAAATTTACTTATTGACATAGCTTCCATCTATAATACAATATATAAATTTGGCATAATTGTTTGGAATAAAGTTACGTATAATTGAAAGGGTATCAAATACACACGAAAGGTTTTAATCTAAAGAAAATGTTAAAGAATCGAGTTTTTCGAGGAAAGATTAGATCTTGATAGCATCTTCTTACTTTAAAGACTGGGATGATACATTTCAACGTCGCTTCATAAACAGTATAGACGAATACTATTCTAATTTGCGTTTTTAGTTTAATGCTTTTGAATTTAATTATTTTTAATGTGAAAACGAAGCTCCTCTGACGAAGTGCGTCCAGGGGCGAATCTAGGCGGTCGCTTAGGCCACAAAGATCCTAAGGATGCAATCTAACAACAAGAAAATTAAGTGTTGAAAGAATTTATAAATTAGACAAGACGTCTCAATAAAGAAATAACATCTAAAATTAAGAACTTATTTTTAAAAACAAAATTGATTAACAACATAATCCTGTTTATGGTTTTATGGCGTTCGAGGTCGCTTTGTCAGCGCATCACTTTGATATTTTTTTAAAAGCTTACGAAAATATTAAGAGAAAAGGAAGAAAAGAAGGACTCATGTTTATAAACATATTGGATGATGGGGCAGGACACCTGGTATATAGTGGCTTGGCGTTGGTCTACATAGTCTTATCATGGAGCTGTAAGATGGTTGCATTAATTTTATTTAACGCTAAACAACTGAAATCAACAACAAACTTTTTGCAAGAATGCAGAACCGAAGAGGTATTTGAAAAAAAGATTGAATTACGCATTTTGGCAGACTACACAAGGGCACCACAGCTTTTGAAATAAAGAAACGAATTAGAAGAAAAAATCAATGCATGATTATGAGTCAAGGAATGGGCCATTAGAAGATCCACAATTGAGATTCAAAGTGGAATTTTATTTTGAAATTCTGGACACAATTATTACATCAGCTAAAGAACTATTTGATTAAATAGAAGGAATACGTCAAATCGTTGGTTTCTTGTATGATATTGCTGAATTGGCTAAAGAACCATATCTCAAGATGCTCGAACATTTAAATAAATTGTCTATGGCTATAAAATACAATAGGCGTTCTGGTATTCGCGCATTAGTATTAATAGACGAGTCGAAAGCTTGCGCGGGGAAAATTACAACAGGCCAAAAGGTGTTAGTGAATAATATTTTCCACTAAATTAGAAGACTCCGTGCCCAACATTGTAATTTCTCTTAGAATTCTTCTAACCCTGTCAGTTACCGTCGCAAGCGTCGAGAGGAGTTTATATAAATTTAAACTTCTCTACGATCAACAATGAGCGCGGCCTCGACTTTCTGGACTGGCTACTATTTATATTGAAGAACAAATGACGTAACATAGGGATTTAAAAGAACTTGCGAAAACATTTGCAGGATCAAAGGCAAGGAAAGTACATTTTTGAGGGAAATAAAAACAGTAAAATTTCACCATTTGTACTATTCACTTTTTTGAATAACAAAAATGCTGTTCTTTGTGTTCTTTGTGTTCTTGTGTTGTGATCCCGTCCCTAATAAACGTTTATTTCAGAATATTAAATATAACATTGTAACTCCTTCCTTGGCTATGAATTTGTTGACCAGGAGAAAAGGACTACTGGATACTGGAAGACGATAAAAGTTTAATCATAATACTGAACAGCAAGCAGATAAATATTAGATATGAATCATGAATGGGTGAGAATAGCCGAATAGCTAATCTTGTTGGTAGGTAGGGTTACGGATGGTACAAAATACGACTGGGGCAGACATTTAAATTCTCGTCTAAGGCGCGTGAAACCCTTGGGCCGCTCCTGTATAGTTATCAAGTCAGCATCCTTGAATCACGGTGAAACGAACAATTGAAACTCGTCACCTGGACTCACTTGTTTCCCCCTTCCACCCACTCCTACTAGCCACCCCCTCACCCATGTGATCGGAGAGACTCCAACGGCCGATCAATCGGCCAGGTTTGGTGACATACACTCCAGACATCGGCCTTGAGCTGTTGGCGAGCTGGACTGGACTTGGGTGGGTATCAGACTGATGTACGAAGCATCAATGCGTCAACCTCGTCTGGCCTAATTTTCAGTCGAGGTTGGGGTTCGAATCCTGCCTGAAAATATTCGAGTGGTTCATCCCTAAGTATTTACCCCTCTCGCTTCACACGAATACGGGTATATTTAACTGAAATTCTACCTTCCTCATCCCTACCTCACTTCGATAAATATGAGACTATACCAGCGTGGGCAGAAACCAACTCTTGTGTTGACGAGTAAGGATAGAACCGTGAGTCGTTTCTTGGGAAAGAAGGCATTTTCAACTATCCTTGTTGGGCCCCTTGAGTGACCCGTAGGCCGTGGCAACGTGTACTTCCCACCATCCCGGGATTTGAACCCCAACATTCTCGGAGGTGTGTTGAAACGTACGTTGTATGAATGCGGCCTTTTGTCTGCCCGATGATATGTGCTATCTGTCATCATCCCGGCTTGGGACCGTCTTATCACTCGAGAGAACAAGATCGTGTGACAGGGGTGTCCAACCTTCCTGGCCTCATCTATATTCTCCGATCGTTGGTTGGCTAGGATTCTACCATAGGTAATAGTAATAATGATATAAAACCTTAATGAAGTGTCCTAGACCTAGTAGTGCATGGAACCAAGAGATTATAAAAAAGGACAGGAAGAAATAATGATCACCCACACTGGGGCTTCAGTCCTGGCTTATTCTTATCTGCTCGGATGTTTGTGTGCTGGTTTCCATACAACTTGTTGGGTGTCCGCCTCGAATTATTAGTGTGCCGGTCTCGATACTTCGTGGTGAGTTTTCTCATCAATCCACTTCTCGAATGTTTAGTGTGCTTGTATACATACTACGTGAGGAGTGTCCCCCTCTATCCACTTCTTGGGTGTTTAGTGTGCTTGTATACATACTACTTGAGGGGTGTCCCCATCAATCCACTTCTTGGGTGTTTAGTGTGCTTGTATACATACTACTTGAGGGGTGTCCCCATCAATCCACTGCTCGGATGTTTAGTGTGCTGGCCTCGATACTCCGTGGTTTCTGTCCCCCTCAATCCACTGCTCGGATGTTTAGTGTGCTGGCCTCGATACTCCGTGGTTTCTGTCCCCATCAATCCACTGCTCGGATGTTTAGTGTGCTGGCCTCGATACTCCGTGGTTTCTGTCCCCCTCAATCCACTGCTCGGCTCGTTACGAAGGCGTGCTCTGAAGGTCGAGACCTCGCCCTTCTTACATTATACGCCATCTTGCGTCACCGCTTGTACTCTTGACTTTATGAATGAAACAGACTTAAGAATTATGAATGAAATGGACTCAAGAGCTATGAATGAATCAAGACTGAGCCTTATCTATATTTTATTTTTGACCGCTTTTTTTTTCAACCCTCCCATTTTAGGAAACGGAGGAATGAACTGCGCCCACTCTCGCTGTTGAGTGACCTTGCTTAGTGACCGCTGACCTCTCGTATCTAATACGTTGTTTCGTTGGTCCCCCCTTCGACCCCTATCCCTTGATTTTTTTATCACGTCTTTCTCCCCGTTCAATTTTTCCACATACGGTAGGACTATTTACATATTTTTTTTAGCACCGCGTTTTGCTACTCATTCGGACAATACGCTTATACGTACTAATTACGCCAATGCGTTAGGTATGAGGAAGGTTGAATTTTAGAGGAAGTGTACCAGCATTTGTGTTGAAAAAAAATATTGGAAAACCATTTAGGAAAAACTACCCTCGGTATACCCGACCGGGATCGAACCACGATCTCCCTGTCTCGTCTATTGTGAGAGTAGCGCCTTAGACTATGCGGCCACCTATGCGGGTATTTAGACTTTTGTGGTAGGAATGAGGAAGTTGGAATTCATACAATGTGCACCAACATTAGTGTGAATGGAGGATGAAGAAACTACAAAAGTAAATCGACCCCATCATTGCTCCCGACCTCCCCGAGTCACCGGCAATCCGCTCTATCGGAAGATAGCCTTTGTCCCAGGAGACTTGCAGGAGCAGTTCCTCTTTGAACTAGCTTATACCCACTTCAGGGGCCGCGTGGTCTAACGCGCTACTCTCGTGTTGGACTGGACTGCCGAAGACTGGGAGATCGGGGTGCAACGAGGGTTTTCTAAATGGTTTTTCCACTCTCTTTCCACGCAAATGCGTGTGCACTTTCTCTCAATTAAACCTTCCCCTAAACAATTAGTGTAATTATTACATAACGGGTACGAACGGGTAGTAAGACGTGGTGCTAAAAAAATGAGCTCTAAGTGATGTAAAAGTTCCCCGGAACTGGTGGGAGTGGTCTCTAGTACTCGACCGTTGCTGCCAGGACGGATACTCAAGGTCACCACTTGGAGCGCTACGAGGACCGGGCAGTTTCACAGGGCCACAGACAAGGATACACCAGATACTCAGCCTACGGAAGATTTGCTGCGCTCCTGGGGCTCGCTAGTATCGATGCTCAGTAATTTTAAAAAACTTACAAATGTGCAGTTGTTAAACGACTTACTTTTAACATGTTCATCATAAAGCAGGTTGTCCAGCGACCTGGAAAAGTCAAGGAATTTGATCGAATTTTTTTACACTAGTCAATATCACATTTTTCTTCCAATTAATACTCACTGCTAATCTATTTAAACACAGCTGTCTCTGTTGAGTTTTCTTCTCTTATTTCTGTGTCGTCTTTTCACCCCTCTACCGCACGTATCAGGCAAAAGGTTAGTCATGGCTATGCGCATGCGCGTGAATTCAAATGTGTTGTAGAAGGAAGAATGAGTCTCACAACAATATAAACGGTACTGGTGTAAGGTGAACTTTTAATGTCTCAATATGATCTCACTGGAATCTAACTGAGATCGTTTACCCAACAGCCCATCGCTTTAGTCCCTTCATAGAATGACACAATAGTTTACCTCGACACCCTGTAAGTGTAAAGTGACCATTGGGGCAGTCGGCTTAAGCTCTTCCTGAGAAAGGATTATGCGAAGAGTGGGTTGGGCCACCACCTGAACCTAGATTTGTGGGAGCAGGTCGATTAACCCCTCTCTCTTGTGAAACCATCCTTAAAATTAGCTTTTTTAAAGGTGTGTGTGTGTAAATTCCCCTTGATGACACCTAGCGATACCCGTGTTAAAGGACTCAAGCTCTCCTATAGAGCGCACCCATTTTAAACCTGAAGGTTGTGGGTCTAGAGTATCCATGTCTGTGCATAGGGCTAGTTCTATTCCTTTAGGTCCGACCATAGAGGTATTGGGGTAATGTTTTGACGGTTTAAAAAGGGACCATTTTTTCATGTATTCATACGTCACGTTGTGATGTAAAGTAGTCACTTTTGATTAATTAATATCATCCATACTTATAAAATAGCATACGTAAAATGTTGTCAATGTTGACAGTGTAAAAATTATTTGTATTTTTTAAAAGCTTATTTCTGCCAGAATACTACTTTAGTTTTAAGTCCTTGCTTGTTTTATTCGCTCTCACCATCTTGTTCTCTTATATTAACTCTGTTTTTGATAGTTACTACTGGCAATGGCAGTGCCGGATTTACGTATGTGGGGGGCCTCGGGGCGGCATACGGTGTGGGTGCCCCCATAAACCCATGTAAATCGCATCATAGCGTGTCTGAGGAAAGCTTAAAACTAAGCAACTGTTTGACTTTACACAACGAGAACTTGTAACATTCCTGGTAAATCTTTCAAGAGTCAGCAGGATGTTTATTTTTAGTCTAAACCGCACACCCATCAATTTGTTGTTACCTAACTATTTCATACAGGAAACATTATTATAGGCACAAAACACGACGACACATACTATATAAATTAAAGTTATTGTTTTGTTTCTTGTGGAGGATTTTGGGAGCCCAAGGGTGATCACCTCCTCTTTAATTTGGCACTGGGCACCGGTTAATGTGGTACATTGGTTGCAAACCGTTAAACATGGTGTTATCTCGTTATTTGGTTCGGATTCCCAACCGAGAGTGCAATGTGGGTACATTTTCATAACATTCACCCTCCTCGTTCTGTGTTGCCAATTTAACTAAATGTAAAACACAGCGCTGTCTTGAAGACAAAAGCACAACTACATTAAAGGAAGAAACAGGAAATCGGGAATCGTAACCTAATCTCTCAAGTCCGAGTGTGTATCAAAACTCGGCTTGTGTTGTCCTATTTTTAGTTACTTGGTTAGTGCAGACTGTTTGTTAGAAACCGTAGAGTGTGCAGATTCCGTGGATAATGTTTATTACGATTGACGATTGTAAAACAATCTTCAAGACTCCAATTGTGCCGAGTAATGTAACCTTGACAATGTCCTTCTGGTGACCTTCAATTTAACCTGACGTCATTGGGGGAGAACTCGCCACGCCGCTACCTGCTGGCACGCGCGCGCGTGACACGCGTATTACTACCCTTCCGGGCTATCGTGTAGGAGACGCGAGAAAAGGGCGCTGTTTTTGGTCAAAATAAGTCAAATATTGCTTCAGTACAAACATAATTATAGTTTAATTTTCTTCACATGGTGATACCAACAGTTCTTAACTACCTGTCAAGGGTTTCCTGGAATTTAAACTTTTTCTTTTCCTTTAAAAGTCCTGTTATCCTCATGACAGATATTCAACAACTGTTGATATTACTTTGTGAATAAAATTAAACTCTGTTTTGGAGTGAAACAATATTTATTTTGGCCAAAGAAAAATGTTTTGCTATAAAAACTGCCTTTTCTCGCGTTCCTTACATTCCCACCTTAAAGGGAAAGTAAGAGGAAATCTACCAACATAAGAGAGAGAAAGTGAGAGGAAATCTACCAACATAAGAGAGAGAATGAGTGGGAAGCCATTTAGAGATAAACTCTTTCTGTACACCCGATCGGGCTTTGAATCAAGACCGGATCTAACGAGACTCATTTCATTGCACCTGGGATAAATATCCTAACTATAACTAAAATGTACCAGCATTAGCCTAGAGAGAGGAGGGCAAAGTATAATGATCATTTTCTTGCTAGTAGCCTAAGTTGAACACATCGAGGTGATGAACGATTTATCTAAGGAGAAGGGATGAGGAGGGTAGTTTTTAAATAAATGCATCCGCAGTAGCGGGTAAAATGGTAGGAAAATTCAAAGTAATTACTCCTTCCTACAACAGACCCGACATTAGTGACACATTCAACCACCAAGCGCTATAATCGATAAATGAGATTGTGAAAAAAGCTGGAATCGCTGTTATTGCTTTGTTGGAACATATTTAAATAGCTGAGTTTTTTTATAGAAAGAACAATTGAACATTTTTAATCGCGGGACCACCACGATGGGTAGATAATTGCTCTCGTTTGAACATGTTTTATAGACGTCTCGTATGAACGAACAAAGGCCCTATCTTATTCTGCTCCACGCGGTGGGCATTGAAGGCGTGACCTTGTGATGCGTTCCAATCCACACTCTTGTTTCATTATCTGGGTTGATTTGTCCACACAACAGCCGAGTGATGATGATAACAGACCCGAAACAACCCGAGATAATAACTCTCCCATTGTTGTCCAATCCTAAGATAACAGGAAAGTTTTCTCTTGGCGTATATCACCTATGATCACATGGTCTAAGGTGTCAATTTCACATTTATACTGGATTGCCTGTATAGGGGAGGTTAAGATTTGAATTTCAGTTTAGTACACTAAGATTTTTTTGTAAATGGGTTTCCCACTTTCCTTCCATGTAAATGCGGGTACATGCCATCTAAATAATAGCTTACTCATCCCTAATCTCCTCTATTTGTGTGACTATTCAGATAGCTTAGACATGTATCGGTGCACATACAAAGTGTTGTTTCAGAGCACCCATATGACACTCCACGCCACACAACACGTACAAGTTGATCAGACTTTGAATGTTTTGATTTGCATGGTTTGCCGCGGTTTGAACTAGCGCTGCGTATCGCCGTTATGAAAATACAGGAATGAACTGAGAAACAGTGAGATATCCCGGTGAGGCTGCCGTAACTACTTTAAACTAAAATAAAGCTATCCATTCAACTCGTGATTGTTTTAATCAAAAGTTTTACCGAGTAAGACTGGGGATTCTCAGAATACATCATTTGGGAAGATATAGCCGACGATGGTATTAAAAATGTAAAATCGTCCAATTAATTGTTTCTTGGTTTTGTTTAAAAAAAACTATCTCTAAAGCCAAACGTAAAAGCATTTGTTTTGTGAATTCTGACTGTTTCTAGTTTTGTAGTTCACACATGTAGTGGGTGAAAGATCATTTTACAAACTTCAATATTTCAAAAATAGACTTCCAGCTATTGTCTAACAATTTAGAATATTTTTGTTCATGCCAGTAGAAAGAAGAAGCTGATGTTTTAAGTGGACTGGATAGCAACGTAATCACCGAGAATGTAGCTGAAATGGCCTTGGGGTTAAACTTTTTAACTATAAATAGGTTAAATACTTCACCTCACCACTTCAGCTTACAGAGAAGCGTATTATCTTAAATGGTATTTGTGAATTTATTAGTATATTTGTAACCTCGGGACACTTTAGAACATGCCAGTCCATCCCTGTGAATATGTGACGTGTGATTAGAGATGGGAGACGGAAAATTTCCCAAATATCCCAAATGTCAACGTTTATGCCTAAGATTAATTTCCCCTAAAGACGCCAACACCAGAAACATCATCAAACGAGCTACGGTGGCCGCGTGGTCTAACGCGCTACCCTCGCAATAGACTAGACTGCCGATGACAGGGAGATCGGAGTTCGATACCAGTAGGTTGCACTGATGGCGGTTTTTCCTAAATAGTTTACCACTCTCACGGTTGCAATTCCTCTAAATTCAACCTTCCTCATCCCTAACACATTAGAGTAGCTAGTACAGAGGCGTACAACCCGAACGGGTTAGTAAAACGCGGTGCTAAAAAAAGTAGTAAAGAAACAAATTAATGCGAGCATTTGTAGACCCGCTATGTTCATAAATCCCCCCGCCCCCTTTCTCGCCGTGCTTCNAACGCGGTGCTAAAAAAAGTAGTAAAGAAACAAATTAATGCGAGCATTTGTAGACCCGCTATGTTCATAAATCCCCCCGCCCCCTTTCTCGCCCTGCTTCCTTACTACCCCTTCCCCAGCCCCGTCCAGCCCCGTGCCGTTGTCTCCTAGCTGCCACCTCTAGGTGCGGTCAAAGGGTCAGTTGACCCCCCTGTGAAAGTTAGAAAATTAATACAAAAAATAAAATGAAAGTTCAAATTTTAGAAAGAAGATACAACACAGATAAATTGTCCATTTTTTTCTCCTACGAGCAGACACTTCTCAAGCCGGGTCCACACGTGCGTTATTCGTTCACGTTTATTCAATGTCTGATATGACGCACGCAAGTGTGGAAAGGGCAGAAAATGGCAGAAAGTGTCAGGGGAGGAAAGCTCTAAAGCTTCTCAGGTCATCCAAATTTCAAAAAGGTCTAGGGGAGGACAACTCCATATATAGCTTCTAGATGCATGCTATTTTGGAAAATTTTCAGGTGAGGACCACCCCACTTAGTCTAGTTTCTGAAATAATTCAATTTTAAATTTTTTTGGTGGAAGACCACTTCAAATATTATCTTCTGGAGGTGAGAAAAATTAAGGTGAGGATCACTCTAAATATCTTTGAGGGGCTTCCAAATTTAAAAAAATTCTAGGTGAGTAACACTTTAAATGGCTTATAAAATAATCTAATTAAAAAAACAAGGCGAAGACTTCTCATAGCTTCTAGAGTGAACAATTTTTTTCAAAAAATTGTTGGAGGATGACCACGGTTTAAAACATACATAAGATCAAATATGAATGAAAAAATATTAAATGGCTTTAAACAGAAATCTAACATTGTAAGTAACTATGTTATTTATAATTATGACCCCCCCTATGAAAATGTATATCGATCCGCGCGTGGCCACCTTTACAATTTAACCCCTCCACCGCAAGCTGCCACTGCGAAAAATGTTCATCTCTACGTGTGATAGCACCTATAAAGATTATATATAATTATTTTCATTTAAATCTAGTACTATATGTGTTGAATAATTTAAATAAATAACATGTATAACATAAGTTTGAATTTGAGATTAAAAAAAGTTTGTGTTTAAATGGGGCTTCTTTTTCCTCCTTGGATTTAGGCCTAGTTATATTATAAGAATGTTCCCAGTAATTTAGACTTTAAAACAGTGCAAATATTACAATGCTTTTTTTTTCATTTGTAGGCCTAGCTAGAAAGTATATTTTCCTCTTCACTTTTAAATGTCATATCTTTGACTGGTCTCAATAATCAGAAAAAATATTAATAATCCCACCCAATAGGATTTAAAAACGAATCCCCTCTGTTATCGTAAGCTAGCTGATAAGACTGTTGTTTAAAGTGTCCTCAGCCTTTTATTCGTTTTATTTATAGCTACGGGATAAGTCTGTCTGACAGGCATATTTTTGTATTTCGCGCGAAGATTGTTCTCTGTTGTTTTGATCTATTCTTAGATTGTTCATAACAAGAGGAGCACTATTTGTGACCATTGATATGATAGGTTATCGGGATGAATGAAAAACCCACTCTGATAGATATACAATTCTATAGATCGATGCCAACATTTATCTACAGGATTCTTCTTTCAGCCTAACTACGATCAAGTATTTGGTGTCATTTTAACATTATTATTTGATGCAGGTTTTAATCCTACCTTGCGACACGGTAGGAAAGGAGTTCATTGAAGAGATTATTTTGTTCATTTTATATAGAGTATTAGTTAGAAATTTTGTTTTCGATATACTTTATTTTTGGTATAGATTTTGGGTTGTTCCTTTATAAGGACACCCTTACCATTACCTTTTAATGCCCACACTTCAATGTCTGCGGTGCGACGCACTATTAAAAGGGCTGCATTTGACTGAGCACTGGAGTAGGAACGTAGATACCAACTCTGTCAGGGGTCTGGCCCTGGGACACAGACAAGGCTACACCAGACCAACAGTCTCCGGGTTAAAATGGCTGTGCTCCGTGCGAGAGCTTGAGTCTTTCAACACGGATATCGCTACAGTAGCCCCATGGCTTCTTTGGTGCTGACTGACAGCTTACAACTGACGCCTTTGAAAAGCTACCAGACCAAACTATGTATCCCTACGCCGAACCATATGATCTGCAAAAACATGTGTTTATCAGCTGTCACTTCTGACAGTCAAAATGTAGGTATATACCTAAATGTTGACTGTCAGAAGTCAGCTGTGAACTGTCAAGTCAGCACCAAAGAAGCCATGGGGCTACTGTAGGTGCCATCAAGGAGAATTAAAAAAAAAAGATAATTTCAAACATGGTTTTACTAGAGAGAGGACACAAATATCCATCTCAAGTCAAGCGGCCGGCTTCCACAAAGCTAGGTTCAGGTAGAAACCCAGCCCCATCTTCACATAACCCTACCTCACAAAGAGCTTAAGCAAACTGAACATTACGATTACAATGGTCTCTCTATGATGAACATGTTAAAAGTGAGTCGATTAACAACTGCACATTTGGAAGTGCTTTTATCACTGAGCATTGACATTAATGAACCCCAGTGTTGATGGAGTCGACTTGGCTCAAGGAGCGCAGTAAATTTCCGTAAGGCTTAGGAACTGGTATACCCTTGACTGCGACCTGTAAATTATTAATTGTCGTGGAGAATGCCAGTCGGACTGGGAACTGTTGGCAGCGAGGTATAAAAGCCAGGTCTGGGTCGGTAGGTGCGAGATCTATATGAGGTATACAAGCTGGGCTACCTTGGGGGGAACCTTTGAGGATGGTTTCTGGAATAAAACTTTTGCTCAACTTATCGATTCCAAAGCAAGTTCAACTACACAACTCTTTTTTGGTATTCAGATTTCGTGACAACATAACTATTGCTTCTGTTTTCAAATTCATTTTATGTGGAGGCATACCTGAGGAATTAAGACTGTTAAGGAACTAAACCTGATAAATACCCTCTTTCCTTTTCCTCGTCAAACTCGATAGTCCACGCTAGAATAGCAAACAATTTCTCCTTTCAGTAGTTTTAAAACCTCGTGTCGTTCCTCATACACAGTATTGACATATGTGTTAATGTAAATACAGCCCCGGGTTTTATTAACTATGTCGCTAAATGTAGCACTTCGATGATGTCATTTTCTAGAGTATCGTTACTGAGGAGCTGTCACTCTCCCCATCAGTCTTTCTGCCAGTCTTTTGAGACTTGTCAGCCTTAGGGTCACAAGCTATGACCTCCAAAGGTTAAATTCTACTCTTGTTTGTTTGGAAACTGGCTAAATTCATCACTGATTGATCTGCATTAGCCCAAGTCATCTTCATCCTGAGCGTCGACGTTTCAACAAAGGGGATAGGTAACTTGAATTGAGAGTGGTCTTGAGGTAAGTGCTCGATGTTCGTGGGTTCAAACCCGGCCGGGGTCGATGGACCTTTCTTGAGCGATACAAATTCGTAGCACAACTTTCTTCGGAGGGGAATAAAGCCGTCAGTACTCTGTAGATTGTGGCATGTAAAAGAACCCTGGAAAGTATGTGAAAATCCCTGTCCCGGTAAAATTGTTAGGCCCTTTCTCTCTCGCTCATTGACATTCTCGTGTTCTGATATAATCAGTCGGTTCAGAAAGTGCTCGTTAAATACCTCAAATAAATGAAAAATTGAGAATAGGTCTAGCCTTACTTTAAAAGGTTAGCTGCTATAATAAACCCAAAATATATCCAAAATAAATTAATTCAATAAGGAATAACTAATCAAACTAATCAAGATAAACACAAATTAAAAATAGGAGAAAAATTATACGTAGTAAATAATTTTATAATCTAGGAGCTGAAATTTCCTTAGTAAACAATTTAACAGCATCATAAAAAGGCCGAGAAACACCAATAAACCTACCGTACGAATTTGAATATAACTTAAGACCTCACTATCTGAAAATATTAAAAAGGCAATTCCAACAGACAAATATAAAATCCATACAACAATGCTTACCGCAACCGCGGTTTGTTAAGAACCAATAGTAAAAAAATTAGCATCACAGTTCACCTAGGAGTATAAATGAAATAATATACACTGTTACAGAAAGCATCATGGTTTGTCAAAGAGCATAACGGTTCACTGAGATAAATCACCAGAAATTGTTTATTTTAATTGTTGTGTAGGCGCTAGTTCTCCCACAATGCTAATGGACCCCCTTTAAGATAATCTTCGTTTTTGTGTTCATTTATTTTAGGGTTTTATTAGTCTGTGGTATCGGTATCTAGAGGAGTTTGGGATCGGAAAATATGGTTTAGGGAAATAATCTTATCAAAAAATATTGAAATACATTTTGAGTCCCTAGTTCATCAAAATAGGACTCAATTTATACGCTAAGTCCACCATCTTGTATTTTTTTAAAGTTCCAGATTTTTCTCATAAAGATAGCTCCATAGTGTCTATACCAACATAAGCTCTTTAGGACTCAATTTTTACGTTTATTCTACCATTTTGGATTTGCTAATTTGTATTTTTCGGGTTTAGGATTTTCCCCTTAAAGATTGCATGCTCTATAGTGTCCATGCTGAATATAAGGTATCTAAGAATTAAGTTAGTTGTTTAATCCACCATTTTGGATCCGCCATCTTGAATTTCAAGTTTCAAAATGTTCTCATAAATATGGCGCTCCATAACGTCCATACCAAATGTCAACTCTCTAAGCCCTAGGGTATCAGTAAGTGGGGGAAAGAGCCCTGGAAAGATACTACATGGATTTTATATAATACTCTTATGTAGATAGTAGTTACTCTCCAACGCTTTTTGGCTTGAAGGTGGGAGCGTAGTAGCACGAGTCAAAGGAAATGTTTTTGGAGTTTTTATAGCAATAAAACATTGCTACAGTAGAAACGTGTTAGAGTTTAATTTTCTTCACATGGTGATACCAACATTTGTTTGATATGTCGTTAACATAACGGCACTAGATGACCAACTTATTAAATGAAGAGAAAAAATATGGTGTGGCTGTGTCATGGACACGGCCGTGTGTTGTACGTGAATACGTTTATGTAACAGCTGACGATTAAAACTTAAACGATCCAACGCTTTTTGGCTTGAAGGTGGGAGCGTAGTAGCACGAGTCAAAGGAAATGTTTTTGGAGTTTTTATAGCAATAAAACATTGCTACAGTAGAAACGTGTTAGAGTTTAATTTTCTTCACATGGTGATACCAACATTTGTTTGATATGTCGTTAACATAACGGCACTAGATGACCAACTTATTAAATGAAGAGAAAAAATATGGTGTGGCTGTGTCATGGACACGGCCGTGTGTTGTACGTGAATACGTTTATGTAACAGCTGACGATTAAAACTTAAACGAACATCGTAGCTTCTCCGAGTCAAAAGTTATACTAATTGCAAATCTCGACACGCAGCAAAATAACCTCAAAATGGCGGTGCTTCCCCCTCCACCGCGCGCGATGCGTCACTGTTCTCGCTTATCGTAATGAATTCTTTGATCCTGTAGCTATCCAGTGGTATAATTTAATTTTGGATGTAGAGGAAAGATTCTAAACTACAACACCAAAATGTATCCCCCGATTTTGTTATCGTTAGGTTTTTTGGATTGCTTCCGTATGGTAGCGAATTTAAAGACTTATTCACGTCAAAAATGTTCATTAAATTCCAGGACATCCTTGACAAATATTCAAAAACTGTTAATATCAACATGGGAATAAAATTTAACTCTGTTTATACTGAGACAGTATTTGATTTATTTTTACCTAGAAAGTTTTGACATAAAGACGGCAAAAATACTATCCTTAACTTGCGTTACCTTCACTCCCACCTTAAATGTTTGATAACTGGTACTTAAGATCAACCAAACCCGTATGTTTTACACCTTGGTTCAGAGTAAAACGTTTCAGACCCCAAAACCAGGGACAGAACAATAAATGTATTTAGAGGAGTGTTCCATCTAAGTTGGCTCGTGGTGAAGTCCTCAAACAGGAGATGCCAAGGAATTGTTGTTAACACGATTATACTTATGAATGTGTCATAACTTTACTAACCATTTAGAGCTCTGCCAGACCGTTACATAGTAAGCCTGTAAGTTCAAAATTGAGAAAAGATATATTTTGAACTATTGACCCCGTGAACTAGCTCTAATACTACATTATGTACAATCATGTGATGCGGGGCTGTATCATCATCAAATTCAGTCAAACCTTACTAGAGGGCGGTATTACATCATATTTATTTGATATAAGAAACATTTATTTAATAAAATATGCGATAAACGATTTGATACATTTTTAATTAAAATGTGTTATTACGTCATATCACAGTTATTTCAAATTGTGTACATATGACGTAGAGAAGTATAGCCTGTGTTATATAAAACAATATACAAAAAGTATATTTCACATTTCGCCATTTTCTTTGGTAAAATCCTTGCGGATGCTCCTTAATGTATATATATTTTATAAAATATATTATGTTAATTATACTACTTTATAAAATATGTTTTATTTATTCTCACAGTTACATCAATTTAGTTAGAACCGCGTCTTACTACTTGTTAGGGTTATACGCTTATGTACTAATTACCCTAGTGGTTTTAGGGGTTAGGAATGTTATATTTATAGGAAGTTACCTGAATTTGTGTGGAGGGATAGTGGCTAACCATTTTGGAAAAACACTGTTAGTACACCCGTCCGAGATTCGAATCTCGACCTCCCCTTCATCGGCAGTTTAGTCTACTGAAAGAGTAGCGCTTTAGACCATGCAGCTAATCTCGACCTCCTCTTCATCGGCAGTTTAGTCTACTGAAAGAGTAGCGCTTTAGACCATGCAGCCACCGAAGCTAGTTATATATATATTTTTTAAAAGCTTGTTTATAGTAAATATGACTGTGTAACACCGGCTGAAATAAATGTACCTGGGTAAGGTGACCAGAAAGTGTTTATGAACCTCCTGTAGTATTAAATGACGAGAGTGTGCTAAATTATTGTTTTGTTTTATTTGCAGAGTTTCGATGTGGTGGCCGCCGTGCAGATGATCAAGAAAGAATGTGTCGATGAGGTGTGTATCTATCTAGCTACTCTAGTCCACAGGGTTGCCCTTGGAGGTGTGCAAACAGTGCGGTTGCGGAGGGCCCCACGATTTGGGACAGAAGGAAAACCCTTATGCTTGCGCGCTCGTGGTCTCCCTCTATTGACGATCTAGAAAATATTGTCAGGGTGTAAAAACAAATAAAAACATAATCATATGGTTTAGTTTAAATTGGCTCAGTTGTTCTTTGAACCTTAACACAGATCGAGTTTGTTAGAGAAGAAAGTCCAACGAAGGGTTGGGGAGAAATCAACCCTCATATGTAAAAAAAAAAACACGGTTTCTAGCATTATTATAATGCAAACTATTGTAAAAACTTTATGGCGTCATCCCTCAATCAAGCCATACAGACCGGGCGGCCACCGTCTGTTGGCGAAGATAGCGCCGAAATCTGATGATAGAAGATATCATATGGTCAGCACAACAACCGTTAATCTCAGTTCTATAGACCGGAGCTGATACTTTTTCATTAAGTAGCTCCTCATATATCGTAACGAGGCTGAGCTGACCACGTTCCAAACCCACTGCTTCACATAAAGTCTGGAAGCGCTGGTGATCGAACCCAGGACCTCTGGATCTGTAGCCAGAGAGGCGATCACTACTTTAATAATATCAAACAAAAATTAAGTTTTTAATGTATTTATATTTGAAACAGCTGATTGGGGGGTGTAGATAGCTGGGGGCCCCGCAGACGAATCTTGTCCAAAGTTCCATGTTTGTTAAGGGCGGCTCCGCTAGTCCAGAATCATTCATTAAAATGGCAACAATTCTACCTTTACCTTGAAATACTTGAGCGGAAGTTGTTATTCCATATTTCTGTGCCGTTTTTGTCATCAAGAAATTTGTACGATCCCGTTGTCTTCTGATCGTATCGTGATGTTTTTTTGTTTTTTTTATTTAGCGCTACATTTTACTACCCGTTCGGGTTATACGCTCATATACTAATAACGCTAATGGATTAATGGATGAGGAATGTTATGTTTATTAGAAGTGTACCCGCATTTGTGTGGAGGGAGAGTGGAAAACCATTTTGGAAAAAACCACCTTCAGTATACCTGACCGAGAATCGAATCTCGATCTCCAAGTCATTGGTAGTTTAGTTTACTTTGAGAGTAGCGCCTTAGACCATGCGGCCTCCGAAGCGGGTGTCATGTCATGATGTTGGCTGCATAGAGTGTTCTGTTATCATGTTTTCAGAAAATATCAATCGCTGTCAGACCACACGGCTTAAAATCCAATGGTCTGTGTCTTTATTGGAACTGACTCTCTACAAGCTTATACTTCCTTTCTCCCCTCACCTATAACCACCCTTTATGATGCTAGTAAAAATAGGAGAAAGAAAACTACAAAATGTATCTATCTCAAGGTAAAGAAGAGACCTCACTGTTAGTCCTCCTGTATCAGTTATGGAGTTGTTAGAGGAAGGATAAATATTCTTGTCTCATGGCTCCGCAAATATGCTTAAAAAGTCGTTGAAAATGAAATAATGTTGCATTTTTACACATTTTAACCTATTAATAAAACTCAAAATATAGGATTGTTAAGGAAAAAGAGACCTGTTGGAGTCTTTCAACTTTATTTTGGCCTGCATCATATTTTGAAATAACGCATCATAGATTTAAATATTGCGTTAGAGCTGAACGTCTGCGTGGAAATTTCTTGTTCACCCCCAACTACCCTAATATGGTACTCGATGTGGAGAGAGTACAGTTATCCACCAACTTGTTTAAATAAGCCTAATCCCCAATGGCCTTGATATGATGTAAGCTATCCAGAGAGTACTCCTCCTAAATTTAATTCACCACAATTAAAATAATCATTCCTATATTTAATTAATTTTTTCAAATTATAATACAAATTAATTTTAAAGATTTTTGAATGTAAATAAACACACAATACTCCTAAATTCAATTCACTACAATTAAAACAATCACCACCATATTTAATTAAATTAAATCCAACATCTTGGTTCCATTAACCTTAATATATTGTATAACCTGATGAGATATTTATGTATTTATACCTTGATCTATGACCCGACTTCTAATAGTTAATTTCGGGTCTATTTACTGCTACTCTAGGTTACAATTTTTCCTCATTACAGAGTTTTTTCTTTTATATTTTTACAACCAGGCTAAATATCTTAAAATCTAACTAGCGTACTTTTCCCATCCATCTATATCACCAGTAGGTCCGCCCCGGTACTCTCCTCTGCTGGCACTACCGCCGTCCACTGGATTACATCCCCAGAGCCGCCAGGAGATCCAGCAGAGAGGAGCCTCCCCCTATCCGCCACCTGGGGAAGCGCCCTATCCGACATGGTGCCCCGCCTACTATCTATCAAAACCACATCTTAAAACTAAAATTATCACACTATACAATATTGTATTATTATTATTATTATTATTATTATTATTATTAGCACCGCGTCTTACTACCCGTTCGGGCTATATGCACTTACGCTAATGTGCAATGGTAGGGTGATTGTGAGATGAAATGGAGGACCTACAGTTTAACGTGGAATCCGAACCACAGTGGAGGCCTGGCATTCCTCACATTCACAAGTTGTGATTAATACACGTCTTGTCAGAGGTGAAGGAAGGGTTTGGCAATCAGATAGATCTGTGCCGGGACCGAGGATTGAACCCCGGACCCTCAGCACAGAAGTCTGACACCTTACCCCTAGACCACCAGGTCACCTATCCTCCATATTGGTTCCAGATGTTTAACCCCCATTGACCGTGATATATGTAGACGCTGGACTACAGGGCCGCCCTTAGGGGTGTGTAAACCGTGTGGCCGCACAGGGCTCTGTGCTTTCTTAGGTGACAGAGGGATAAAAACAAAATTGGGTGGGAAATTTTTGCTTGCGCGCTCGTATAGCAAGCTCCTTCCTGTATAGGTAACTTCGCAATTAATATTGTCAGAGTGTCAATACATAGTCATGGGGTTTGATTTATTGAGCAAGGGAAGTGAACTGTAGGTCTACTCTTTAACTCCTCCGATTGGCATTTGTTTGTACTGCTCCACCACTGGACCTGCTCCTTTTTGTCACAGTCACTATATCCTGCTATATCCTACTATATCACCTACTCACAGCCTAGTTTTTTTTATGCACTGCATCTAATGCCCATTCGGGTTGTACGCATTTATGCTAACTACGCCAATGTGTTAGGGATGAAGATGGTTGATTCTAGAGGAAGTGCACCCACATTTGTTTGGAATAAGAGTTGAAAACGTTTAGGAAAAATCACCCTCAGTGCACCCAACCGGAATCGAACCTCAATCTCCCTGTCATTGGCAGTCCAGTCTAGTGCGAGAGTGAAGCCAGAGACCAGAGGTTGGCAACCTTTTTGATATCGCGGGCCATATGAGTTTTAAAAAAAATGTTTGGCTAATTTGAAAAAAAGAAGAGCAAAAAAAGTTCAATTTTACATTTCCCATGTAGTAATTAGTTATTTTGTCCATTTTTTTGAACAAATTGTTTGTTTGCTAAATATTTTGTGGGATAGATAACATCAGTCAGTGGACCTTAAGTTGCTGACCCTTGCCTTAAATCATGTTATCACCGAGTGGGTCCCTTCAATCTTGATCTCAGCGATGTGACAGGAACACAAAGTATCAACTTCCTTTCTACAGTACGACTGCTCCAAAATATCTCCGGGGCATAAAGAAACAAGTTTGCTATGGGCCTGTTCCAGCGTTGTCTGTGACAGAGACGAGGAGCAAGGTTGCTTTGGACCTGTTCCAGCGTTGTCTGTGACAGAGACGAGGAGCAAGGTTGCTTTGGACCTTTTCCAGCGTTGTCTGTGCCAGAGACGAGGAGCAAGGTTGCTTTGGACCTGTTCCAGCGTTGTCTGTGACAGAGACGAGGAGCAAGGTTGCTTTGGACCTGTTCCAGCGTTGTCTGTGACAGAGACGAGGAGCAAGGTTGCTTTGGACCTGTTCCAGCGTTGTCTGTGACAGAGACGAGGAGCAAGGTTGCTTTGGACCTGTTCCAGCGTTGTCTGTGACAGAGACGAGGAGCAAGGTTGCTTTGGACCTGTTCCAGCGTTGTCTGTGACAGAGACGAGGAGCAAGGTTGCTTTGGACCTGTTCCAGCGTTGTCTGTGACAGAGACGAGGAGCAAGGTTGCTTTGGACCTGTTCCAGCGTTGTCTGTGACAGAGACGAGGAGCAAGGTTGCTTTGGACCTGTTCCAGCGTTGTCTGTGACAGAGACGAGGAGCAAGGTTGCTTTGGACCTGTTCCAGCGTTGTCTGTGACAGAGACGAGGAGCAAGGTTGCTTTGGACCTGTTCCAGCGTTGTCTGTGACAGAGACGAGGAGCAAGGTTGCTTTGGACCTGTTCCAGCGTTGTCTGTGACAGAGACGAGGAGCAAGGTTGCTTTGGACCTGTTCCAGCGTTGTCTGTGACAGAGACGAGGAGCAAGGTTGCTTTGGACCTGTTCCAGCGTTGTCTGTGCCAGAGACGAGGAGCAAGGTTGCTTTGGACCTGTTCCAGCGCTGCCTGTGACATAAAGACGAGAAACAAGTCGACCCCGGACCTGTTACAACGCGTTTGATCCGTGGACCAGTGACAAAAAGGAACAGCTCCTTTCGTCTATCTGGAACAGGTTGGGAATGTGATGCGAAAGGAGCAGGCTATGATTTCACAACCCAACCCTATTTTGAGCACATTAACCGATTTAATTCAAACTTGTCACAGTTATGATTTGAATCTTCATACAGATCACGTTCGATGAGAAAGAAAATCGAAGGAAGGGTTGGGGAGAAATTAACCCTTATAGGTATAAAAACACGGCTTCCAGCATTATTATTACATGTATTTTAACTTTTAGGGCATTTCTTGGTACTTAACACGGATGAAAATTGGTTTATAGGTTCAAATTATTGTAATAACACTAAACAAACATTAAGTTTTTAAATATATTTTGGGGGAGGGATTGGGGCAGATAAATGGGGGCCACGCAAATGTATTTTAAGGGAGGCCCTGCTGTGCTGTATGTATGCTCATTCTCCATCTTGGTTCCAGAAGTTCGACCCCGAAGCCGCCATGCTCAACATCAAGCAGGAGTTAGTAGACGACTCGTACGTGCCAGCCGTCTCCTCTGGGCATCGAACCCAGGGCTCTATGCAGAAGGTCCCTTCCCTCAGCGACCTATCAGACCAGGAAAGTTCTTTAGGTGAGTACCAGTTACTTAATAAGTACTCCTTCCGGAATTGAACCAGAAGGGATTTCATTTATAAGCAAATAATTATACTCTTAACGTAATGTGAAAAGATGATTATGAGTTATTATTCACCCTCAACAAATGACAGCTGTATTATCTATGTTAAAACCATTTACCTGATTATTAAAATTGTGACATTTCGGGTAAAACGTATCTGAAAAGGACATAATTTCGCTTTTTCATGCTTTTTTCTAATTGATTAAGTTTAAATGAAACATTTTTAATATTTTTAATAATGTCGTCGTTCGTCTCTATTTTGGTGTGAACCATGCTTTAAAATATCAATACACTTTTTAAATAACGCGTGATTTCTGGACGTCTATAACGGGTCTCAGCGATCCGATAGGCGCCCCTCTTAAACGTAATAATATAAATAAAATGTGTGTAGCTACTCAGCCCAACCCATAATGGCCGCAGAGTGGGAAATGTCTACCCCTACACGCAATATATATATATATATATATATATATACTACCGAAAGACGTTTTTGGGCTTTCCCCACTTCTCATAGCGATAAAATCTGCACAAGTCACTTTTTTTTTGTCACAGCTCACACTTTTGTTTTAAAGGTGGTTTGAGGCCAATTATTTTGACTTAGAATTTGCTGAATCTTAGTAATTGGCTTAATACTCGATTGTTCAGTCGTCTTCCTCGTCCCCGCCTCTCCTCCCCCCTCCTAGCACTATGTAGTACAGGGTCAAGAACTATTGACTAGACAATCTTGGGTAGGATCGAAATAAATCTGGTTTCTTGCTCTTTTGGTGTGTTCCGCTTCTTACTACCCCTCCGACAAGCCTAGGGCACAGCCAGACCGAGCGACGTGCTTGAAAGATAGAACTAGTTCTATTTTCCAAGCGCGCGCTCGAGCCGGAACAGTCTAGTTTACAGGCGCTGGGTAATATTATTGTATGTTGGGCCATTGAGTGCTAGGAAAACTTCTCAATTTGACATGATGTTTGACTTTTTTAAACTATCTATAGGTTTAGTACACTTGCTATTAACGGCCTAATTTAAATGGGAAGATCATAAACTGTATAAATATATAAAACTGATATAGTACAATACTTCAATATTTTAACCAAAGTAGGCCTTTTCAAATAAGAATCCCTATTATCGCGGAGAGAAGATGGGAAAACCACAACAATAAATCACTCGTCAAAAACCACCCTAGTTCACTAAACCAAGATTCGAACCTTTGCCTCCTCGTCAACAACTATCGAGAGCTATCTGCTAATCACGCGCTCGCTCGCACGCTCGTCAGTCTGCCCGAGCCCTAAAGGGAAAGCACACGCATGTGCGTGAAAAAATAGCTGGAAATAATTTAGGAAAAAAGACCCTCAGAACACCCTATTTGGATTCGAACCCTGGCCTTCCCGTCATTGCCAATTCAACATATTGTAAGTGTAGCGCCTGAGATCGTGCGACCACCGATACGATTGGTTTTATAGTTGTTTTTAAATAACCGTGTCTTACTACCCGTTCAGATTATACGAATACTTACTAAATACGTTAGTGATTTTGGGGTGAGGAAGGTTGGATTAAGAGGAAGTGTACCCGCATTTGCCTAGAGATAGAGTGGAAGACAGTTTTGTAAAACCCACCCTCAGTACATCCGATCGAGATTCGAATTCCGATCTCCCTGTCATCGGCAGTCTAGTCCAACACGAGAGTGATGCGTTAGACCACGCGGCCATTGTGTGTGTTTCTAAACTACCTAGTTTGACCCACATCGGTGGATACTTCAGGCTCATCTAGTCTGGTTTGCTGGGATGATGAGGTCGGGGTTCTGATCCCGATTAGGTGTACAGATGGTGGTTTCCTACTCTCCTTCTACGTGAGTGCGTAGATAAAATTCGCATTGCCCGGACGGGTATCAAAACGCGGGGGGGAAACAAGCTCCAATTCATTCACAACCTTAGTTTACTTGGATGACAGCTAAAAAAGTTACTAGAAATAATCCCTACTATATCCCTACGCCAACAGATGACATCTGTCACGTTGGATAACTGTAATGAAAACATAAGGTGGTGTATGACTGTGATCGTTAACCTCAGTAATTTAGACCAATATTATTTATATTTATTTAAGGTCGGGCACAAAGCATATTTATCGTTTTATTTCAGTTTAAAAAAAATTTATTCAAAGCACTTTCACAAAAGGTCCAACAAATACAGCTTCAAATGGCGACCGACAAATTTAAACCATGTGGTTGAACATGACTGAAACAAATTGATGTGCAATGGATAAAAAATATTTTATTCAGTTAAATATTTTGAAATATGATAAAATAATCATAAAATAATTTATATATACATATATATATATATATATATATAAATAAAATGACAAGTATTTTCTCTTTTCCAAGTAAATACGATGCCTGTATTAAAAAGTATTATGTGTGCACTAGATTACACATAGTCAATAACGTTCCAAAACGAAGAACAAGTACTTTTAATTATGTTTAAAATATTGTTTCGAGTTTGATAGAAAGAAATTATTAAAAGTAATGAAATAGTACGAGAAAACCCAAGTTTACATTATTTTAAATGTAAAATATAACAGGTAATTAAAAAACTTGACATGTATAGCAAAACAGTGATATTTTACCAGTGTTGGCAACACAAAACCTAAAATTATAATTTTTGAACTGTCATCCAGGTAAAAACCTATCATGAACAGACTCTGGACTTTAGTCCCAGTTTTAGTAAATACATAACTAAATATACCGGCCTTGCCACGATCAAGTACAATACTTAGTATCACATGTGAAATGTGCGTGACAAACAAAGTATAGTAAAAATGTTGTATTTTACTGCTTGATAAGCACTTACGCTCCGTTTACTCTGAAGAGTTGCAGTCTTACCTTGACGGATTACATTATGGCCCTATCTTATAAGGCATAAGCTGAAATCAGGAGTAGGTACATTGATTAGTTTAATTTAATTTCCAGCGTTGGAAAGGGGACAGGGTCGGGTGTGATTATTGCAGTTTTTACTAACTAGCTTCCCACTCTGCCTCCCCGCAGATATGGTTATACAATACATCCTCTATTCTCTAAATCAGTAGGCCCACATGTGCGTGCAACCCAAACAGGTGGTAAAAACGAAATTTAAATTTCTGATGCAAATGGCAGAAAATACTAATCAACTTTTTTTCTTTTAATGTACCAACTAAACTAAAATAATCTTATTTCTGGGTGCTTTACATATAACAATATTATTCATTGTAAAGTAAGCTATATATTATTAGCTCAAAGTTTTTGTTTCACTAGTAAAACATTTATAAACACTTTAAAATAAGTTTTAAAATTATATTAAACACGTCATATTTAGGTACAATACGTTTTTGTATTTAGGGGAATAAATAAACTCTTTGGATCAAAAGAATTATTCTACATGTTAATTTATTTGATATTGTTTTGACTAATGAAAGAAATGTCACGGTGTAATATTAACGTAGAACGCAACAAAACGCGGTTAGTAATAGTTTGGTTACCACAATAGTTATCACGTGATAGGTATGGCGAAAACAAAGATATATACAGCCTCAGGTAATTTTACTATTATTTATTTTAGGTATTTAACGTGCACTTTCTCATATAAATTGTTATCTTGGTTTTATAGTTGAGATTTATTAAATTAACTAATGATAAGATTATAAATTAAATCAATATTTTATCATTTACTCCTTAATAGCCCGCAATGGTGTTCACATGACTTAAAACGTTACTCGCACAATATACTTACAATACATACACTGCTGGTGATGGGTATATTGGGGTTCGAATCCCGGTCGAGTGTATTGAGATTGTTATTCACTTTCTCTCCGTGCAAATGTTGGTACGTTTACTTAAAGTTCTACCTTCCTAATCCATCCTCGATTAGTGTAAATATGCTGATAGCCTGAACGGTAGTAAGGCGTGGTTCACGTACAAATAAAGTTAGTACCTAGTAGAATATTTAATTTTCCTCAAAAGCTATGAAGTTTACTTAGTGAAAGTTTATTCATTTATGCACGGTTCAAAAGTTTAATTCATGTGATTATGAAACTGTAGTACAAAACACTATTTTATTCTTGTTAGGTACTTTATGTTACCTGTCTTAGGTTAAATTAATATACAAGTAATGTTTTTAGAATACTTTTATAACCATATTAACTCACACAACATTATAAAAAAGAATCCTGACAATTTGAAAAAATTGTTTTACAAAACTAAATTACCAAGTTTGAGTTTCACTATAAAAGAAAAGTCCCAAGCACTAGTAACCCAGGTACTTGATTTTATTAGTATTGGATTAGCTTGGAGAAAAAAAATGTTATCATTTTTTTTAAGGTATGATGCACCGCACAGACTTTCTTTTCGCTTTTATCTTAATATAGAGAGAGACATTGCCTCTAGAAGTTATTTGGAGTTTGATACAAAGCCATCTTTCAGCTTCACGTTCGAGAATATCGGAAGGAAAAGAGATAAGTCAAAAAAGGGGAGCAAGTTTATTCCAAGGGAGGGAGGAGTTTATTTCAATCAGGGGGAAAGGTGACAAGTTCTTTCTCGAGGGAGAATGAACCCTCCTGTTCTTGCACCAATTCTTGACTTTAGTTTGAATATTTTTTTCAACTTTGCTGTCATTTTTACAAAATAAAAGCAATGCACAAAGATTAATCCGTAACTTAAGTGAACACTGAAATGTTACGCACATGTTGAAGTATTTGACATTCTTAGTGTGCCAAATTTAGTTTCAGTACAAAAATAATAGACTCCGTGAAGTTTCTAAACGAAGAACAAGACTAGACCGGACCAATGATATAATCGTTCCTTCCTATCTAGTGGTCTCTTCTCTAGTATGGCTTGTCATTCATATTTTATAAGCTTGTGAATCTCAAATTGGGGCCCGGTCCTCTGGAAGTCCCGGGCCCAGTACCATGGTACCGATAGCACCCCCTCCCCACTCTTGGTGGGCGTGTGTATATTTGCTAATATATATATATATATAGATAAGAAACTATTGGTTTTATAAAAATATATTTGAGATAAAAGATGTTTATTTTTAGTAGTCCTACAACTTTACAATGATAAGTTATTTTGTATCTCAAATAGTTGTGGAGATATGGTCAAAATTGGAAATTTCTACTCATGTAAAGTATGCTCAGTGTAATTTTTATGGGGAAATGAGGTCTGCCATTTTGTTTTTTAGTGTTGTGCCTGGATAAAAAAAAATCTGCTCGTTATAGCAGATTTAGAGGAATTGATTTTTTCTCTTTTTGTCCTTTATTTAATGCCAAAAAATCCTCGGGGTAACCTTATAAAAACTCTAAATGTATGATCGGTAAAATGGTGTCTGCTCTTGGACAAATTACAGATACACAAACAGATGGCATCGCGAAAACCAATTTTCTCGTTTCAGAGAGTCATAAAACGTCGACTTTGAACAAAATCTCGATTATTTTTTTTAACGATTAACTTCTCTCTCCGAGAGGTCAAGGAAAAGTAAAAGTGGATATAGCTTTTCTTATTTGTATAGAATGTGTTGATGAAATACGCGTGGTTAACATTTTACTCAATAGATGGCGTTAATCTCAAGTGGTACGCTCAATTCTCTTTACAACACAAAACCATTTAAAATATCTAAGCAATTACTTTAATCAGACTACACTTTCTTAAAACTAACTAAATTTAGAATTCTAAGTATAACTAATTCTTGTAATAACATATTAAATTAGGATTTTAAAATAATATTTATGTTTAATCCATAACGCTCGGCAATAGATATAAATTAGCTTAATAGAAATGAAAAATATTGCCTAAAGCTTTGTACCCAACTTCGGTTTTATACCGAAGGCATTTGCGTGGAAATTCTTGAACCGGGTCTTCTTCACAGAAGACTCGACATTACAAAATTGAATCAATATATTTATACGTGACTCAGCTTAGTTATTCCTTATCATATATAGATGATACGTAAGCATCACTATCTAAACCAACATATTAGTGATGGGTCGAACCAGCTCGTTGACGCGAGCTAGCACACATAAGCTCGCTCACTTAATTCAAAGAGTCGTTCATATGGGTCATATCGTTCACCACATGGCTCGCTCGCTCCCAAGCCCTTCACCCCTTACCATCTTAACTTGATGAGCGAGCGCTAACTAGTTATCACAATTCCCGTTCCGAGCGTGCAAATCTGTCCCTTCCCTTCCAACTTATAAACGACTTAAAAGATGTTTTTATCCGAAGCCTATTGAGTTTGATTCTTTAATTTTATAACTTACACATATTACTTATAATAATTAACCTTAGCATATAACCTTTAGTGTCTAATTCACAGAATTATGTCTATTGATGTTAAGAAAAAATAGCTAGTTTAATATAGTAGGCTGTGCTGCAATCTAGTAGCTATAGTAAGCATCTATGTTGTTGTTTTTTTGTAGTAACGAACGACAGAAGAGTCGTGAATGACAAACTCTCCTGACTCTTTCTAATGTAGTGTGTAATGGCGGCGTGAACGACACGCTCGCGAAGCGAGAGTCGTTCGTTCACAGCTCTCGTTCAAGAGTCGTTCAATTTGAATGACTCGCTCACGAGCGACACATCACTACAACATATTAAGTTCATTGCATCATTCTTCAAAGACTTTATTTAAGTTGTCTTACCAAACGACCCAGCTGGATTATTGGATTAAAAATTGTTTTACACTAGATAATATACATAGTATCAAATAGTTCAATAAATGTTAAGACACATTCGCAAAAACTTTATAATATAGTTTGTTATAGCTTGGAACAAGATTTTCAAAATCACATACTCTTGTTAATCAATCACTCTTATATAATAAAACACTTTTCATAATATATAGATTTTAAATAAAATTGTTCAAGTATTTTTTTTTAATTTACATTTTCAAAAATCGATTATGTTCAAACTATTTTTAATTTGCTAGAATAAAAACTTTATCTTCCATTTTTAACTAAATCTTTAAGGCCATTTTTGAAAAATTTCGAATTTTCTAAAATTTGTCATAAGTAAACCACCTTTAAATTTATTTATAATATGAAATTGGCCCTGGATACCAATTTTGGAAAATCGTTGTAACTATTTTTTAAATAAAAAATCAGTCAACTACCATCAAATGATTTTGAAGTTAAAAATCTATAAAATTGGGTATATTTTTAAAATATCGACAAATACTCATTTTGAACCAAGTCGTTAGAGCAGAGCCATTCTTATAATATAAAAAACACTATTATTAAACTACTCTTAAACAAAATTTTACCCAAAAACAACATACACACTCACTGTTATTTGGGAGGTCAAACACACCAGAGATATGTTTTTAATAACATTAAGCTTGTGTGAATCCATCATTTTCACTTTCGAATCTTAATTAAATCTCATGCTAAATTTATTTCATCGAATCAAATCCTAATCGATTCTCATGCTTAAAAAAATGGATCAAATATTTTATTTAAAAAATTGCTTAAGATCTGAGTATTTTACTTTGTTTTAGAACAATTACGATATTGTTTCAAATCGAATCTGTGTTGAATATTTTACAATGCAAAGTTTCCGAATCCAATCCAATAATAAAATATTTCAAAAAATGTTAATACAAATTTTAGGCTCAATTTAGGTTTATTAAAAAGAAATTTAATAAATAGTACTTATTTCAAAAAGTAAAAAATAAAAATAAACTTTAACATCATCATCAAATAAAAATAACATCATTAATTATAATACAAGATATTCACTGTCACAAACAATTGTCTCCCACGTGATTCCTTTTCGACCTGGACTCGAGTTAATTTTTCTCTTCACTCTACCACGCAACTGGTTTCCGATCTGATTATATTAGTGTAAGTAAGTATGAGTAGATTCAAATTTTGAGCTAAACACGTCGAATCCGAATCTAAGATTTATTTAGATTCGAAATTTGGAATCGAACCCGAATCTTACTAAGATACGGATTTGGATTTGTAATATCAAAGGTTCGCACAGGCATGAACAAAATCGCTAGAGCCATTTTCGAAAAATTTGAACTCATAAAATGATAAACCAAACTGCCCCTAATTTAAGGGTTAGGGTCAAAATAAAAATATTTTTCCTGAGCTACAGCCATACATTATATAAAATATATAAGTTTTAACAAAATCCATAAAAACATTTCAGATCTGTGGCCGGGGACAGATCGACAGACAGACATGGGGACCAACAAAATGGTAAAATTCACATTTTTGGGTTCGGACCTACATAAAACTAAGATTAATCATGATCTCAAGCTCGAAAATTTTCACTATTACAATAGCCTACTTTTTCTTTAGTTGATGAAAAAGTAAATAAAAAAGTGTTAAAAGTGTTTTGGGAAGGAAAATACACTTCTCACAGGTAGGCTAGGCCTACAAAAATAACTAAAACTAATTTAATAAGTTTATAGATTAAGTCATGCGATCTGCAGCTGTACCTTTTGATAGATATGATCACTATTGATAAAATAATACAGTAAAATATTATCAAGCTAGTCTGCAAAAAATATATTAGTCTATTATATTTTTATGTCCTACCTATAATATTAGAGCGGGGACCTCAAAACTTGTACATGAATGTGTTTACAAATAAAAAAAAATAGATAAAATCTAAATCGAACTAGTTTGGTTTGCGAATTCTACAGCTATGCATTTCAAACATAATATATACCGCGTAGAAACATTTGAAGGCTATTTTTATAAGCGTACTTTATTTTTATTATTCATAACACAATATAGAATAGCATAAAATGAATAAATAAATAAGTATTATGTGTATTTGCTTTTGTATTCATCAGAAGGCTTTCGCCTGGAAATTCTTGATAGGAGTATTCGTTAAGAAAAAATCCGTTAAGTATATCCAAATTGAGTACATAGATGCTCGCTGTATAGGACTTGAATCGATCCAGGCAAAAAAATCGAATATTTACCTTAATTTGAAGGAGCACAATCATAGTATATTTCATTTAAAAAAAATCACCACTTAAGACTAGCACATTAAATATCATTATACTTAATGTAATCAACTGGTGATACTAAATTAATCAACTATTACTATGACGGTGACCTGGTGGTCTAGGGGTAAGGTGTCAGACTTCTGTGCTGAGGGTCCGGGGTTCAATCCTCGGTCCCGGCACAGATTTATCTGATTGCCAAACCCTTCCTTCACCTCTGACAAGACGTGTATTAATCACAACTTGTGAATGTGAGGAATGCTAGGCCTCTGCCGTGGTTCGGATTCCACGTTAAACTGTAGATCCTCCATTTCATCTCACAATCACCCTACCATTGCACATTAGCGTAAGTGCGTATAACCCGAACGGGTAGTAAGACGCGGTGCTAATAATAATAATAATAATAATAAACTATTACTATGGTATGAGCGTTTATATAATAATAAATTGATAAATTAATCGGGTGTACTGAGGGTTTTTTTCTTCCTAAATTGTTTTCCACTCCGTGTATGAGTACACTTACTCTAAATATTTACTATATATTTAGTGTAATTTTGTAGTTACTTATAGTATTTTCAAAAGTGACTGCTTCAGATCACATGACCTGACGTATGATTTCGTTAAAGTACATTTAGTAACTTTCCTAGCTGTCAGATAAGTTTCGTCCTATGAAAATTAGATTGTATGTTAGCTTTGGCTTTGTGCTAGATATTGGAAGCTACACACTAAGTTTTCCTTTTCTAAATACTAGGGCATTCGAAAGTACACTCAATTTACACTGAAAGGTAGAAGAAGCCTTACACTATGCTTACACTATGGCCCTATCTTACAGGTTACACCATAGTGAAACTAAACAAAGTAAGCTTGCTACTTTTCAGGGTAAACACAGTGTACCTGATCATTTTTATATCACAAAACTGAGGCTCGTGTATTATTTAGATTTTCCTTTTGTTTATTTGTAAATGTATTTCCTTACTGACTCTTTCTCATTCCAACAAGATTTCACTCTTATATCTCTATATGTTAATTCTAAAATCACTAACAAAAATTTGTGTACGTGTAAACTCACTATAATAAGGAAGTCCTAATCAATAACGCACGTGAAAGATCGGGTCAGACATAGCTTTACATTAATTTTAAATCACGGAAATGAACTGATTACCGAAATTAACGGTTATTTTTAAGGAACCAGAAACGGAACCCTAAAAATAAATTTTAAGAACCTGAATTGGAATCGATATTTAGGTTCATAAAGGTCCTTATTGGGTCTTAAATTATTATTTAAAATTACTTTTTATGCTATTCTTCCTCTAACTGAATCTTATTTTAAATACTCTATTTTTCCTTTTCTCGGTTTTTTTCTTTTCAAAATCGTATGTATTCTTTTGTATTTAAAAAAAATATAACTAAATTTTAATTTGTTGTAAATTATTTTTAATGTATTATCAATTTTTCTATTTAAAAATTTTATAGTATTAGTGAAACTATTAAATTAAAAAATCGAAACCTACTTAAGAACCAAAAAGAACTAACTGGAACTAGAACCGGATCATTAACACGTTTATTGGAAGAAACGGAATCAGAACCGATAAATATTTGGCTTTTTTACTGCTTGTTAAAACTATGTTGTTATAAAAAAGAGCAACTGAGCACACGGAGAGTGTAGTTAACATTTTACTCTACAGATGGTGTGAGTTTCACAACACACAAATCATAGCGTTTACAAATATATATTTGTCTAAAAACTAAAATAAGTCCTCTTTAAGCCTAGTTTTACTAACATTTAGTAATTTGTTGTCTTATTTAAACATACAATATATTTACAACAGTTATATAATAATTCTTTATAATATTATTTTAGGTTTAATATATAACGCTCGGCGGCAGATATAAAATATCATTGGATAAAGTAAAATATCAATCAATAGACAATTTAGTGCACCCGGCTCTTCGGCTTAATCCGAAGAAAAAGCCACTATAATTCTTTGTCGAAGTATTCTTTACAGAGTACTTTACTACAATATTAATGTTCAAATCTATTTAAGGAATTTCTATTTCTCTCTTTGAGTTTGAAGTAATGAAAGTCTTAATTGAATACAACCTTAATTCTTGTTATCACACATTCATGCGAGTTTAGTTTAGTTTAGTTTATTCGTTAAAGAGACATAATATATACATTTTCATTGACAAAGGGTGATACAAATACCAACATTAAAGTTATCTAATGTAGATTTGAACTATAATACACAACACATTTTGACAGAATAGCAACTGAAAAATGCAGGGAAAAATTCTCAAAAAAACCCCGCTGCATACAGGGATGAATAAAATTAGGCTCTAATAGTTATATTTTTGTGAAGAGTTAATTGTCAGTTAGGGTACCAATAACTTGGGCCCAGAGAAGCTCCACTACACTTGGTGGGGGCTGTTGTAAGAGGTGGCGTATGCGGCGGTGAGGGCGAGCAGGCCCCCCGGGATCGGCACCGATGGTTCTGATGAGAGGGTTATCTGAGTTTCTGAGTTTATGGAAAAATTTATCTGTCCGCTGATGCAAAATGAAGTCGAGAGGTGGGAGTCCCGACTCAGCGTAGATTTCTGAGTTACGGGATCGGGGAGGAAGACCTAGAATAAGACGAAGACCACGGTGGAAAAAGGAGACCAATGGTCTGAGATTACGGGGGGGGACATGACTCCAGACGGGAGCCGCGTAAAGAAGAATTGAGAGAATGTAGGATTGAAAGAGGATGATCTTATGAGAGAGCGAGAGTGGACAGAGTGGTCGGAGGACAGGGGCCAGGGCATACATTACCCCCCGCGCCTTGTTCCTGACATTTGTGAAGTGGTCGATAAAATGTAGACGTCGATCCAATGTGACTCCCAGATAGTGCACGGAGTCTTGCCAGGGGAGAACGACCCCCCC